>ML796956.1:109892-120628 GCA_009831015.1 Picea engelmannii | reverse complement strand
CTTTGTCTACTAGATGAGAAGTTGATGAATGATGGAAGGTTTGATAATCATGACCAATTTACAAGAAATGATTGAGAGGCAACCTCTATCAACATTATGGCAAATTCTATTCCTTTCCTTGCAAAATTTGGTTGTTAGCTTCAAGTTTTTCTCTAGTTTAAAAAAAAAAATGAAGTCTATAATAAACAATTTTATTATGGCCCTATGCCAAAAGAAGAATGATTAGTTAACTTATCACCTAATATTCTTGTGTTGTAGAAATTTTGTGGCAAATTGAGTAGCTTTGAAGTTAACTAAATTGTGATTCAGTTACTTCCCAAGCTCATGCTTATCTATTCATATAGTGACTTGTCATTAAGACAATTTGTCACAACGTTTATTTCCTTCCATGTCTTTTTTGCAAATTTTCCTACAACAAATATTTATGATGTCATTTTGATTTTAGTTTGTGGATATTTGACGCATGACATGTAAATCATAGTGATGCTTAATTCCCACAATTAAGATAATCATAGTATTATGATACAGTGTAGTGATAAAATGAAATTATCACTACTTCAAAGTGTTGTTTTGTTTTTCTCACTTAGCTCTAATTGCCTCTTTTTGTTGACAAGATTTGATTTGGATTGTATTGAGAATGAAATGAAGGAATACATATTATTATAGAGGGGACATAAGATAAAAAAACTAAAAGTATAGTGTGAAAGTGAAAACTAAATTCTATTAATGAATCAATAGTGCAAAACAATGCAATGTACATAGCAATACATAATGGTTAGAATGGTGGTAGTTTATCTATGAGAAGGGATTTGATAGATACACTCATTCGTAAAAGACAAATAACAAGAGGCTAAAACTCTATTTTATAATAATTCCAAAAACCTAACATGAAATGCAATGTACCTATTACCCAACCAAAATGACATACTCTGATACCAATTAAAAATGAATTCACACAGCATAACAAAAGACTCATGCCACTATCAATAATTTTAAAATATTATTGCACACTATTTAAGCATACAGAGCACTCAAAACACCCAAAACATAGAATAAATTACAATGGCTAAACACATCATTAAAACAGTAATTAACATACTGATCCAAGTGGATATTGGTGGCCACCCACCTATTCCAATTGGCTCCTTTTCCATTTTTGTTCAACACATTATTTTGTACTTATTTGTAATTGTGGGTGCTACACTTCTGGGGCTGTTTGAAACCCCACACATCCTCCAGGTGGATACTGGTGGCCTCTCGCCTAATCCAACTCACTTATTTTGTATGTTTTCGTGTCAAAACATCTTGTTGTACTTCCAGGGTTGTTTTGGGGCCCTAAACATTGTTTTTTTGGCTCGCCATAATAAAACTGTAGACAAAGTCATATTTTGATGACAAAATGTGTATTTGTCTAAAAGACCTTTCCAATGGGCTATCACACACCTAAAACGAAGGTCGTATGAAAAATTTATGACCCTGGGAAGTTGAGGTACCAACTTACACCAACTTACCCATAGGGGCCCACATGACTTTTGGTGTTTCGCCTTATAGGGTTAGGTTTTTGGATGTTTAGGGTTTTTTCATTCATGAGTAATATCAAAAATGCCTCTGGAGACTCATTGTAATTTTTTTTGCTCAGAAATATGTGCATAGTAGCCACATCTCTTCTCAGAGATAGCTACCACCATTCAAGCAAGTGTTTCAGTTCTGTAGTTTTATAGTTTCATCCTATTTCATTATTCAATAGAAGATATTTTTCAGTGGATATCTATGTTATTATTCATATCTATGTGTTTATTGTATTCAGTCTTTTAATCAGTTTGTTCCACTCCTAAATCCGGATCAGTGGTATCAAAACGGTCTGCTCTTCATTTATTTTTCTTCGTGCATGTCCCTGACAAGATCTGGTTACAAGAAGTTGGGACTCGAACCAATCGATACATTGCAAGATGGGTCATGTTGAGCCTGACAACAACCCATGGGGGATGAAAATAAATATGATGGAGCAAAAGATCCTATTAAAATGTTGTTCAAGGAAACCCTCGCGTGACAAAGGAACGAAATGATGGACAACTTCATGAAGATCCTTCGATGACTTCCCACAAGAGAAGAATCTTAATCAAGCGTCCATGCAACCCCCTTCAAGGTACAGGTAAATTTTGATATTCCATTATTTGAAGGAATGATAGATGCAGATGTTGTAGATAAATGGTTGAATCTACTCGAAGGGTATTTTTCGGTCCACATTTTTTTCTATAGGGAAAGGATCACTTTTGCACTCCTCAAGGTCATTCCCCATGTTAAAGACTGGAAGGATACTTACTCTAAGGAAAGAGTCGTAGAGGAATCTACAATGTTTGTGGTGGCCCCTACATGGGATTCCTTATGGAACGCCATTAAAGAACAATACTACCTTATTGGAAGCTACGAGGACCAGTACACAAGATGGACCACCCTAGGTCAAGAAAGCGACCAAAGAGTACAAGATTTCACAAATATTTTCCATACCCTACGCACCAAGTTGGGTATTAAATAATCCTAGCGTCATATGGTGTTCAAATACCACAATTTTTTGCTTAGGTACATTCAAACATAAATGGGGTTTCTGGACATCACCTCATTGGGCACGAATTATAGATACGCGATTAAGATCGAGCAGAAATTTACATAGAAAAGGTGAGATTTTGGATATGAAAACCCCTCACAACCGAAGTAGGGAAAAAGTATCACCAACCCACCCAAAAAGGGACCAAGTCGATATGGTCACCCTCATGAAAACCAGTCCAAGCCACAACACAATAAGGGAAATGAAAATATGAAGAAGGACACAGGAAAATGGTGTGAGTACCATAAAATCCCTTAGCACAACACTGAAGAATGTCACTCCAAGAAGTCACTCATGGCCGAATTGAAGGCTTCCGAGTCAGAGGTCGATTCTGATTATGAATCAAATCCCGAAGGAGGGAAGTGGATTATTGATGTTGAACCGAGTGCCATTGTCGCTACCACCAAAGTCCGACCAAGTGAAGCAGAAGAACCAAATGAAGGAGAATGCCTCTTTCACTTGCATATGTGGGTAAAGGGGGCTTCTCTTCATTTCATTGTCGATAGCGAGAGTCATAAGAACTTGATTTCAAAAAAGGTCATCAAGAAGTTGGACCTGCCAATGACACTACACCCACAACCCTACACCATCAGTTTTCTTCTCCAAGGAAGATATCTTCGGGTCAGCCAACAGTGTCATCTTCCCTATGGCATCAAGCCTTTCAAAGATGAGGTACTGTGTGATATTTCTACCCTTGAAATTTGTGATGTTCTTTTAGGACAACCATATTTGTGGAAGCATCATGTTGTGTATGAGTCTAGACTGCATAGTGTTATTATTAATTTGGGTAGACAATTGTATAGGATACCAGAGGTAGCGTCGACTACTATTATTTCTTTAGTCTCTGCTAAGCAATGCATTAAGGTCATCTCACAGACTGAGAATTTCATATTCTTTGTGATCCATGCTCACAGTAAGAACAAGGTTTCGACCACATCTATGGCCTCTACATAGAGCCTCTCTTTGCAGAAAAATCAAGTGGATGAGATCGTGGAAGAATACATAGACATATTCTCCTCACCTACAAGGGTATCGACACACTACCAAGTCAAGCATCCACTTGATCTGACCCCCAATGCACCTCTACCTAATGGACCAGTCTATCATCACTCGGTGATGGAAATGATGAAATCAAGCAATAGATCCAAGATTTTCTTCAAAAGGGGCATTTCAGACCTATCTCCTCCCCTTGTGGAAGATCAATTGTATTGGTGTAGAAGAAGGACAGGATGTGGCGACTCTACATTGATTGCAGAGCCTTAAACAAAATCACAGTTAGGAATCAGTACCCCATTCCCAATATTGATGACCTTCTTGACCAAATCAAGGGGGGGAATTTCTTCAACAATATTGACCTAAAATATGGCTACCACTAGGCTCCCATCGATCCAACTGATGTATGGAAGACAACCTTCAAATCTAAAGAAGGTCTCTTCGAATGGCTAGTCATGCCTTATGGCTTAACAAATGCACCAACCACTTTTATGAGGTTGATGGATGATGTATTGAGACCCTTCACCAACTCCTTTGTGGTGGTATATTTGGAGGACATCCTCATCTTCAACAGAATGTGGGAGGAGCACATGTGGCATATTCAACAGGTTTTGAGCACTCTACGACAACACAAGCTATATGCCAACTTGTAAAAATGCTCTTTTAGCATGAACAGGGTCCAATAATTGGGATAAATTGTTGATGAGCATGGGGTACATGTTGATCCAGCTAAGATCCAAGTCATCCATGACTGGCCAGCCCCGACCACACTGACCGAGCTTCGGAGCTTCTTGGGACTAGCCAACTTCTACTGACGGTTCATGTTGGGATTCTCCCATATTACATGGGCCCTCAACCAGGTGACCAAGGGCGGTGGTAGGGCCAATTTCATGTGGGGGAAGGAACAACAACAATAATTCGATGATCTGAAGCATCGCTTGTGCTTAACTCTAATACTCTCCTTTCCTAATCTGCAACAATCGTTCGATATTGAGAATGATGCATCTGACTATGCTATGGGTGCAGTTCTTACTTAGCATGGGCATCTGGTGGAATACCATAGTGAGGAAATATCTGATACTGACCGTAAATAACCCACCTATGACAAGGAAATGTATTCCATTGTACAATCCTATCGTAAATGGAAAAATTACATTCTGGGAAAAGAGACGATCATACACATTGATCACAAGCCTCTGCAGTTCATCAGAAGTGGTCCACCTACCTGAAACAGTTCCATCTCAACATCAAGTATAAGACATGTATCTCAAATCGTGTCATTGACTGCCTCAATCGACCTCTTGTGGTTTCACTCACCATTGTGCTCCATTCCTGTGGACATGAAGCATCTGAGTGGCCCTAACTTTATCAACAAGATCTGTACTTCGCCACCACCTATTAAATCTTGGGTATAGGCATGATTGTCATTGATTTTCAAATTCAGGACAGACTCTTACACCACCTGGGGCATCTCTTTGTTCCTACAAGAGAGCATGCAAAGATGATTTGGGAATCCCACTACAGTTAGGTGGCAGGACATTTTGGCATGGAGAAAATTGTGGTCGTTCTTCAAAAACATTTTTATTGGCCGAAAATTTGACAGAACGTCCACAAGTATTAGATATTGCACTTCATGTGCCATTGCCAAGCCATCCATCAAGAAGAAAGGATTATACATCCATCTTCCTATTCCCAAGAATCCTTGGGAATCCATCTCGATGGATTAAATGTCTAGCCTGACATCCACCAAGAAAGGAAATGACAACATATTTGTGGTCGTTGATCAGTTTTAGAAGATATCCATCCTCACAACCTGCAAGAAGAATATAACAGTGGAAGATATTGCCAAGCTCTTCTTCGAACAAGTGTGGGTCCACTTTGGGATACCAAAGACCATCATCTCTGATAGAGACAATAGGCTCCTTAGCACATTTTGGTCGAGTCTCTGGTCATTGTTGGACACCAAGCTCACAAAATCCACTGCTTTCCACCCCCAAACCGACGGCCAAACAGAGGTCGTCAATCGAATGATTGTGCACATCCTACACATGTACAATTCTAAGAATCCACATACATGGGATGCAAGTCTCCCCTATGTTCAAAACAGTTACAATAGGGATCTCCATAGCTCCACCAACCATAGCCCATTTTAGGTGGGTCTGGGATTCCAACCCTTGGGACCCATTCATGTTTCACTTCCTCTTGCCATCGCACAGATAGACTCTTCCCATGATTAGTCTACGATCAAAAAATCCACCAGATTCATTGAGATGATTTAGCACATCTGCCAACAGGTCCAGGAGAGTTTGTATAAATCCAATACTAAGTACAAGTAGCGCCATGATCAACACAGGGTACCACACCAATTTCAGATTGGCCAGAAAGTATGGTTACATTTGCATAAGGAGAGTCTCATGGGGCCCCATCAGAAGCTTCTCCCACTTCGCTATGGGCCCTACATTATCACCAAGCCTATGGGTAGAAATGCTTTTGATATCAACACTCCTCCCTTGCTTGGCTTTCATATAGTGTTCAATGTGGAACTCCTTCGGCCATATTTTCCACCATTATTGGACACCTCATAGATTGCAGAACAACTGAAACCAACAGAGCTCAACCCCAACTACATGGAAAAAGAATCCACTGATCAGATAGTGGACATATAGGTCAAGGGAACTCACAGCAGAGGATCCAGCTTTATTGGGTTGTCAAGGCAGGGAAAATCCTACACAAAGGCAAGTGTCTCACCCGAGGCCAAATCCAATAGAACTTTCCTCACCTAATGGGGGGACTCAATGCAATGGAGAGAATTACTTCCTAATGGGGGAGGATTGATCCAGGTGGATATTGATGCCCACCCACCTATTCCAACTGGCTCCTCTTGCTCGTTTTTATTCAACATGTTATTTTGTACTTATTTGTAATTGTGGGTGCTACACTTCTAGGGATGTATGAATCCACACACATCCTCTAGGTGGATATTGGTGGCCTCTCACCTAATCCAACTGGCTTATTTTGTATTTTTTCATGTTAGCACATCTTTTTGTACTTCCAAGGTCATTTTGGGGCCCTAAACATTATTTTTTTGGCTCGCCATAGTCAAGTTGTAGACAGAGTCACATTTTGATAGCAGAATCTGTAGTTCTTTGAAATACCTTTCCAACAGGCTATCACACGCCTAAAACAAAGGTCGTATGCAAAAGTTACAACCCTGGGAAGTTGAGGTACCAACTTACACCAACTTACCCATAGGGTCCCACATGACTTTTGGTGTTTCACCTTCTAGGGTTAGGTTTTTGGATGTATAGGGTTTTGGCATTCATGAGTAATATCAAAAAGGCCTTTGGAGCCTCATTGTATTTTTTTTTCTCAGATGGATGCACGTAGAAACCACATATCTTCTCAGAGATAACTACCACCATTTGAGCAAGTGTTTCAGTTTTGCAGTTTTATAGTTTCAACTTATTTCATTATTCAATAGAAGATATTATTCACTAGATATCTATGTTATTCTTCATATCTTTGTGTTTAATGTATTCAGTCTGTTAATTAGTTTGTTCCGCTCCTAAATATGGACCACACAGTGGCTAGAACACTTATCTTATGAAAAATTACACAAATGGTTATAGGCATTGGATTTTCCACCCAACCATATATTATTTTACTCTAGTTATCTTAACAATAGGTCACATATGAGTTGGGGTTATGAGTCCACAGGAAAAGAATTTTCCTCCTATGGTTGGATATTTTCCACACAACAACCAAATACCCAATATTTTCACAGTAAAATTACTCCTACAACAATTCCAACCACCAAACTCTTTTCCACACTAGTTAGCACAACCTAAGGGATGGGATTTCCTTCTCTACACCACAGTCCCTCACATAATTCTCATCCCTTCATGAGATCCAACAAATATCGGCTAGGAATTTCTTAGCTAGGGGCTCCAAGAAATCCAATTGTAACATGAGTGTTCACAACAACATTATCACATGCGCTTGGGTAATTTCTCACCAAGAACTCCTCATAGGCATTACAACCTAATTCTTCATGAAATTATCGACTCTAACAAGATATATTCAACACAATATGGCTTCCTACTCTTTTCCTAGCTTAAAAATTATTTTTCTTCTCTTCTCCCAAGATGTAATATTAACTCCCTCCCTCTAATCAAATTTCCTTTACCAATGCTTCAATAACTAGGTGACATGGATCTTTCACCCACTTCTTACATGCATTCAATGATACAATTCTGATCATGAGTGTACTTATTCCATGCTATTTTAACTAGGTGAGATGAATTTGCCACCAACCTCTTACATGCTTTCAACGATTGGTTTTAATAAGTCAAAGGAGGTAAATATTTAATAACAAAATGATTCATGGAGGTGACATAGGATTCTAGGAATGTGGAGTTCCGTAAACCCCCCCTTTATCTCCCCCTCTTAGGGAAACATATCCCAACATGAATTTCTCCTTATATGTCTGTAGTTGTTGATGTATTTTAGTTTTATTACTTTCAACACACATTGTTTACATATTAAATTTCTTGGCCCTTGACCATATATAAAAATATGCATTTCTATTTTGAGGATCAAAACTGGGGTATTACATGAAATAACTCTAGCATGTGCATGGAGTTATTGTTGAGCATGAACTTCAAGATCAACAATTCATAATTGTTTGAAAAAAGGTAAGTCTTTCCAAGATCATATATTTTCTCTTGAAATTCCACCTTGGTTCTTCTTTATCTTGTTAGAAAGAATATTAGAAAGCTGAGATGGCCCTGATAGTTGGGCACAAAACCCTCCAAATTTTCATGGAAAAGTCTTTAAAATGTGATGGAAGTTCAAGTCCCAAACACTACTAGTATTATGATTGTTTCTGAAATGGCATTGGATGGACACTTTGATTAGTACTTCCTCATTGAGTAGAAATTCTTCCCATTGTGTTAAGTTCATGTACAACATGGGGTCTTTCATTGAATTTATTTAATGGTGAACCACTTTCCTTGGTGAAGAATATTCCCTACTTTCACAATCCAATATAGTGATATGTTTTGTTGGTTTTTACTTTTCAACTTGGTGTCCATGATCTAGTCCATTGTAGCTTGCTCATTGTACTCAAGGTTTCGATTTGTAGTGGATAAATTATTTTCCACCTTTGAGGTTTCCAATTGTGGCGAAAAGTGTTTTTGAAGCAACTCCACACTAAATATAGAGTGTAATATGAGGAAGGGTGGGAGATTCAGTTCAAAATCATTGTCACCCATGACCTTGGTGATGTTGTAAGGTGTATAATAAAGTTTTTTGAGCTTCTTGTGGGGGGCTATGAATTGTTTATATAAATGAAACCATACCTTGCCACCAACCTAGAACATGTGTCAAACCCAATATTGATTGTGTTTTTGCTTCTACTTTTGTATTGGATTTCTACAAAATATGAAGAAATTCTTGTTGGATGCATTAGATCTATTCAACATATTTTGTTACTTTATTTGCGTCATAATGGGAAAATAAAGTGTTGAGTCAACAAATGGAGTCAACAAGTAGCAACAATAGTTGAAGGAACAATATGATAATGGTAGGGATAAAGACAAAATAATTTAATGGCGAAGTGTTGGTAAGCCAAGGCTTCAACCATCAAACCCTAGGGGAAAATCACTTACTAAGGTGTAGGCAACCCTAGGCCCTAGCACGTTTTCCTCCTTATTTAGCTCAATGAGAAGGTAAAATCAGATTGGATGGAGAACAAGAGATAGGGTGTTGCAATGATAAGGCCCTAGCAATGTCTCCAACACAAAAAGGCTCATTGGCATAACCTAGTAGGGAATTCAAATAAGGACACCAACATGTGCTTATTTCCTAGGGTTTATTTCAGAAATTTCATTAACAAAATGCAAGTAAAATACTATAACCATTCAAGTAATGGAAGGATTGTAGAAATTCACTTACATTTACCATGCATTCATCAAGCCAAACCCTAGTTGTAAACTTTCCACCAAGAAAAATGTCAAAAATCACCAAAAAGAACCTCCTTCAACAAGTGCGCACTAGTATTTCAGCCAAAAACCCTAAAAGAGGGCGCAAATGTCAGACCTCACACAAGTGTGAGTGAAAGATGATGCATAAAAGAGAGTTTTAGCTATCTTACTTATACCATACCAATGACAAGGCCAAAAATACATAATAATGCTTTTTTTACATTAAATGTCATGATAAAACCTTAAATCATGCAAAAATGAAGACGTCGTTCCCTTTTAGTGTGACATTAGCCCCTTTTAGGGCAATGTTGGTCTCCTAGGGAAAAACGTTAGACCTTCTTGGGCCTCAGGAACATGCCACATGTGCCACAACTGCCTCCCAAAACCTACACAAGCATTGGATGATGTCATGAGTGTCTTGGGTGATGTCATGGGCCTTCCAAGGCCAACGTCCTGGTGGAAAGGACACAACCCCCCTAGGTACATGCCTACTAAGTTGCCTCTGGTGGAATGTCCTCCTCTTCTCTGGTGAAAACCCTATGATCTGTCTCTGCCCCCTGCTGGTGCAAACCATATAAAACAAGCATATATACAAATGTGAAAGCAAACTATTCTAGCATGAAATGCAAATGGTATATACAATGAATGCAAATGCCTACCTACTTACCTGCACTTACCTGTGAAGTCAAGTCCCCCCACCTTGGCAGGGCTTGAGGAGGTGCCCGTTGACTGGTAGTGGATGCCTTCTTCCTTCTAATGTGGACAAGTAGTAAGAATCATCCACTGATTTTCTTCCGAATTTGAAAGGACCAAGCCAAAATTGAGTACTTCCCTTGACATTAGTTGGCTCTCCTTTCTTGACATCCTGCATCCATACTACGTCACCCTCCTTGTATTCCCTGATTTTGAATTTAGTTGTTTCCTGAACAACCCTGGTGTATTGTGCGAAGGCAGGAGGGTGGGATTTTGTTGTGAATACTTCCTGCTGGGATGGCCGAATCAATATATCATTATCTCCCTTCTTTAGTAATTTTACAGCCCCAACTTCTTTGTCTTTATACTTATCTAGGAGTTGTTGGTATTATTCTCTCTTGGTCCATTGTATCTGATCAAATTCTTCCTCTGTTGCAAAGGGCATATCATCGAGAGAAAAT
>ML796956.1:84774-106068 GCA_009831015.1 Picea engelmannii | reverse complement strand
ATTTAAATTTAGGTCACAAAAGGCCGACAAGGCCAAAAATACATAATAATACTTATTTTACATTAAATGTCATGATAAAACCCTAAATCAAGAAAAAATGAAGATGTCATGCCCTTTTAGGGTGACGTTAGCCCCTTTTAGGGCAACATTGGCCTCCTGGAGAAAAACGTTAGGCCTTCTTGGGCCTCAGGAACATACCACAACTACCACAACTTCCTCCCAAAACCTCCACAAGCACTGCATGATGTCATGAGTGTCCTAGTTGAAGTCATGGGCCTTCCAAGGCCAACGTCCTAATGGAAAGGACACAACCCCCCTGGGAATAGGCCTGCTAAGTTGCCTTTGGTGGAACATCCTCCTCTTCTCCGGTGCAAACCCTTTTATCTGTCTCAGCCACCTACTGGGGTCTCAACATCCATCCGATGGGATTTCAGCCCCATGGATGTCCGAACTAATCATTTCCCCATGTGTACCTATCCATAAGGGTACCTGTCCATTGGGTATGATTCTGCACATCAATGTCAATCACATCTAATCATCAATTTTATTAAACATGTGCATAAAACCCCTTTTACCCAAACGAGTGCTCAAAGACATTATACTAATATGTAGGCCAAGTTTGGAAGAAGTGACAAGGCGTCCTATTGGGATAATGCTCACTAGATGTGGGATGTTTCCAGGAGAAATCAAATCCAATCCATGTGAGTGGATGAGGTGGATAAGGGATGTTTGTGCAAGGGGTGCAGTGATAGCAGGTAAATGCATGGCTTACCTGTGGGTGCCTATGTAGAGGGTGAGCTACACCGATCATGGATGAAAATTTTTCCAATCCCAATCATGTCTTTTATCTTTATTCTTATTTCTTTTTATTTCAAGAAGATAATCATGGGACACTGCCCTGGCATGGTGACCAGTGGTGGAAATGTTACCCACAAGGACTTCATGGAAATGAGAAGGTTGGCTCATGATGAGACCCCCTTTCTCTTGGTTATTCCACCAAGAGCCACTACCCTTGCATGCTGACCAACTTCTAGTAGTGTCATACTGCTATATGCCCATGGACCTAATAGGTTGGCTCGTGATGAGACCCCCTATGATCTAACTAGGTCTTGTTTTATTATTTTTATGGGTCCCTCTGTTTCTTGTTGAGAAGCCTTTTACTTCTTTCTCGAGGATCCCTAGGTGAAGCATCTTGAGGTTTTATTTTTAGGATTGTATATTTTGATAGTTGTTTTTACCCTCTGGTCCTTTTGACCCTTCTTCCCACAAGGTAAGGTACAACCATTAAATATTTGGCCAACCCAATGCCCGAACCAGTGTAATGGGATGGGTGAGCGAGAGAAAGATGGAAATTGGAAAGTATGGTGGGAGCGGACGATGGCTTCTCATGAATCCCCCAAGTGGAAACTAAAAACCTATGGGCACAATATTACTAGGGCATCCTGTCATTCCCCACAGACATGGTCAAGTGGATAGGTATAATATCCAAGCACCCGTTAGAAACAAAAGGAACTGAATGCACATATTCAAAGGTTTTGAGGATCAGAGTGACACATACCATGATACCTTAACTCAATACCTCATGGAGAAATATCCACTTTTGCTACAAGCCAAGGCCGAGGTGATGGATGTTGATGTTGCTGACAAAGTGGAGGCGCTGAAGAAAAGAAAAGATGGGCCCTCCAGGGCCATGCTTAAGTCGATTTGGCTCTCGGTGTTGGAGTTACTTCACACACACCTAGTATTTATTTTTCCTAAATTTTTACCTTGTTTATTAGTCATAATTAGTCATTATCTAGTCTCTTATATTTTAGGAGAGAATATTCCACCTGGATAATATTCTCTTTCAGTTGACACTTCAGTTTGACTAGTTGAGTTGAGTTTAGACACTGCATTGGTTTTGCCACCCTGCAAAATTGGGATCATCACCATGATAATTCACCCTTGCCTTGCTGTCATCACCAGAGTGGTGCATTAGCCTTGATTCCCTAAGTTAACTCCTCACTACTCTTTGTTCAGTCAGTTAATTGAAGACTAGTTGACTAGTTAACTCAACTAGGTGGCAGTTCACTCCCGTAGCTGCCTAAGAGACTAGAATAGGTGGAATTTCACTACCGTAACTATTGGTGTGTGTCCATATCACTCTATACCACCACTATGGTGAATTGTTTCACCTCTATTGTGTACTCATTGAACTATACAGAGTATATCATGTGTAAACTATTCATTATTCATAACAGTTAATGAGAATTCTTTCATTTTTTCTCTCCTTCTTCTTTCTCAAATTATCTCTGCAAATGTGTGTATTATTTTTTATCTAGATCTATTCTATGTAGGTTCAACACATTTACATGGTATTAGAGCCGATGGACTACTACGAAAAATCTACACCAAAATGTTTTGCAGGTACAAAAGATTGAAGACAGCAGAAAGATGGAATTCCAAAAAGAATTCATTCTTACACCTTACAACTATTTTGCATGGAAGGAGAAAATACCCATACATATTCGAACTAGAGAGTTGTATAGGTTAACCATGAATACAAACACAAATCCGACATCATCCATAGAAAAATCCAAGTACTTAAATCGCATGGATGAGGAACTCGAAACAATTTGCAGTCTTATTTCTCCTGATCTCCTTTTTCATATATATTCCTGCAAGACTCCCAATGAAGCCTGGACCATATTGGAAGGGCTCTTTGGAAAATAGGATGAGATGAGGGAACACATGTTGGAGGTGGAACTTCTTACATTGGATCCAAAAAGCTTCAAGAATATCCAAGATTTCTTTACAAAATTCAAGGATTTATTGTCACAACTCAAAGATTGCAAGGTTGACAAATCGAAGGAGGAGAAACAAATGGTTCTCACCATTCTCTCCAAGCTTGGTCCTAAATTATCCGTATTCGTATCCACATTCCATGCTGTCATATTCAACTCTAGAGCCACCTAGAAGATGCCTTCTCTCGAGGACTTTATCGAATCCCTGACACAAGAACAAACCATGCTCATCAACATGGGCACAATCAAAGGCCCAAGGGAGGATGCACTCAATGTGCATGATGGCAGCCACAAATATCATAAATCTAAAGATAATTATAAATGGAAATATCATGTCAATCCGAAGAAGGAAGGGTACACAAAACCCTTTACCGGTCCCTCTGGATCCAAAGGGGAAAAGGGAAGAAAAGGGGATAAATGCTTGTATTGTCACAAAGGATTCCATCTAGAATCCGCATGCATGCAAAAACAAATAGATTTAATGTCTCAAATGCTTCAGAAAAATAACCTTGGAGATCGCATCCCCGAGGGTGAAAAGAAGAAGAAGCCAGAAGATCTGAATTCCAAGAAAGGAAATTCTAGCCATGCCTTGATTACAATCAACTCCTCCCCTGATGCTTGAATCATTGATTCAGGAGCATCACATCACATGGTTGCATCAGAAGAAGTATATTATTCTTTGGATGCATGCAAAGGTCCTCCTATTCTGATGGGGGACAACTCTTATGTCAAAGTCACCGGCAAAGGAAGGATTGAACTCACCAATGGAAGCTTCAAGAACGTGTTGCATGTTCCCAAAATTCCTGTCAACCTTCTCTCCATATATCAGATGACGAATTCTGGCACCATAAATAAAGTCATCTTCACACCAAATTCTGTGGACATTTACGACATGCAAACCAACTCCAGGGTTGCTATCAGTGAGGTAAATCATTAGTCTCCATTGTATACTTTTTCTGAATTCATTGAATCTGATTTTGCTTTACTGATTACTCATGCTGATGAAAGTAGTAGGATATGGCACGAAATGTTTGCAGATTTGAATTTCAGATACATGCAACAGCATAGCAAGCACAGATTAGTTGATGGTTCACGTGACCCACTTTCTCATTTTTGGTTCACATGCATGGGCCTAGATTCTCTTTGAAAAGAGGAAGGCACTTGATCAACAGAGCACTGAGTGCATTTTTGTTGGATACCCCGATGGTGTGAAGGGATATGATCTTATTGATATTTCCTCAGACTGGCTCATCATTGAGCGTAGTGTCCAATTCGAGGAAAGTGTCTCACATCTACCTCAACAGCCTCATGCAAACACCTTCACTCTTCTACCTGTCCGAGACGATGAGCATGCACATGTCGACTCTTCTTCAGTTGAGAGTTTTGATTCAGAGCACTCAGATGATTCAGATTTAGATTCAGTACAGTCGGATGCAGATTTAGAGCAACTCAATGCAGTTACAGAGACAGATCAGAGGCCCAAGTTTCAGATCCAGATTAGAGCCATGTATAACCTTTGACCGCTATATGAGTACATCCTTTCTATAGCAGCTCAGCCATCTGGTACTTATGCGCCAGATTGCCACTGTCTGAATCCGGTACCAAGCACACCTTCCATTCAGATCCGATATCGAATCTCACCTGTCGTGATCCAGTACCAATGGTTGTAGACTATCATGATCTGATACCAACCACTTGTGCATTGTTTAGATCCAGTACCATTTACCAAATCTCACCTCTCACGATTCGGTACCGATATAGGAAGTAGAATATACCAAGTTTAGCTCCAGATCGTACTAAAGATAATTGTTGGATGTTTGTTGAACCATTAAATCTATAGCAAGGTAATGATAATCTTGTTTGTATATTGCTTCATCCTCATACACTTCATTTCATGAGGATGAAGCTTAAAATATGTAACCGAATATATAAATTTGACAATTGACTGATTTTCTAAAGATTTTACCTCCTTGTGTTTCACGACTAAGACTATTTAAATAGTCATGGAAAGGATGGTGGAGGTAGTTGGGAGTTAGCATAACACAGTATGTGAAGCAACTTTACATATTGTAGAACACATTCTGAGTTGAATTTTAATAGAAGGATGTCAATTATTTCCAGGTCTTGATCATTTATGAATGAATGTGAGTTGAGTTGTTAGCATAGTTTAATTCTATGTTTTGAAATTTAAGTAAGAGGAATGTGTGCATTGGAAGAAAGCTTACTGTAGAATCTAGTCGTTGACCTGTTCAAGTGGCAAGGGCCCACTGCCCAACAAAGGTCAACATCTTTATAGATTAGTGTTAGTAGTTGATTTCAATAGTATAGATGTTAGATTAGTTGAATCTTAATTCTTTCAGATAACAGTATAGTTTAGACTAGGATTTCGATCATACGATTGTTTGGATATCTTTACTTACTTTGTTTTGCATATGTTTTGTTTCTGTTTTTATGAAGTTGATTTTGTTTCATGGACATAAATGTTGGCAACAGTAGTCAGACATATTTGGAGGAGAACTAGTGAAGTTTACAACAACACATTGTGAACTGCAACATACTCAATATATTGACTATTGAACTACCCATGCTATGTCTTGATGATTGATGTGTGATTTCCCTTTCAGAAGTGTGATTACATAGTTAGTTTTCTGGGTCAGATAGCAGAGTTGAACTTTCAAAAGAACTCCATCTCATACTTGCATGTTCCATAATGGAGTAGATAGCCTCTCTGTGAAAGACAACCAAAGTGTGTTTTGATTTGCTAGTTTGTCTTATTTCCAGCATGCTTAATCTAGAATATTTATATACTCATGACATTAGAATTACCTTTCTTATTGGTGTCTTGTAACTCTATTGATTACGAATATTGGATTGATAATTAATGAGTTCACTATACTAAACATATAAGTAGCACAACATTTTGGCGTCGTTGTCAGGGAGTTGCAAATGGTAGGAAGTGATTTTTAGCTTATATTATTTGCATAGTTTTTGAATGATTTCAAAGGCTGCTTGAGGGAGGAGGATAAAACGTTTAACATGTGAGTGAATATCCACGCAGCCACTAGAGTGGGGTTCTCTGAAGCCAAGTTGTTTTCTTACCTTCTAGATAGAATTAGGATTTCAATTCAGTTAAGAATCAAATTTCCATTTTATGCATAGATATAGAGATAATAAGGGTAGATTTGTAATCTCTAAAGATTCAAAAACAACCCCCCCCCCACTAATCCAACTGATACTGATGCAGGAAAACTTCCACTAGGATAAAGTTCAAGGGGAGCCAGCAAGGCTCCAGAAGAAGAACCTAAAATGAAAGAATCAACATTGGGGCGGGCAGAACATGAATCTGTTGAATGTTCAAGAGACATACAAAATCCAATTTCTAAACCATCTATCAGTGAAATGGCAGAAGTAGAAGGAAATCCAGCCACTGAAACTGAGAATTTCGTGTTTCCAATCTTGGATATTTCCAGAAACATCAGCATGAAGAATATCCCATTGTCATCACTACCCACTTTCAGAGGTATGTCAACTGAAGATCCAGACTTATTTTTATTCGAGTTTGACATATTATGTAGAAGCTATAACTACTCAGACGATGTCCAAAAATTTAAGCTCTTTCCTACTACAATGAAAGATTCAACCTTAAGATGGTTCATGAGCTTAGGAGAAAATACAATCCTCTCTTGGGATCAGATGAAAGACACATTTTTACGGAAATACCAAGACTATTGTAAGGATAATGCTAAAAATGACATTTTTAAAATGCAGCAAACAGAAGATGAAATCCCTAAAGACTACTTAGAAAGGTTCTTATACAACTACCAGAAATCAAAATTATTCACCACAGACCCATTTGTAGTAAGAACAATATTTTTGAAGGGTATTAGAGATGACTACATAGAAGTTTTAAATTTTTTAAGTTCAGGAGATGTGCACCAAAATCCTTTTGCAAAGATTGCAGATTACTATAGAAGATACTCAAGAGGACAAGCTAAAACAGACAAAGCACAAAGAGATTATTTTAGCAGAAATACAAGACAAAGCTCAGGAACTGTCACCAGAATTGAGTTGGGAAACTTATTAGAAAACTTTAAAACAGACATCTTGAGCACAATCAGTAACCAGCTAGATACCCTAAAACTAAAAAAGAAACAAGAAGAAGAGATTGTTTTAGCAATATTCTGTCCTAGTTGTTGAAAGAGGCATGGTGAGAAAGAATGTCCATTAAATGTCATAGAAATATGTGGCATGTGTACACTAGAGCACCCCACATCTGAGTGTCCAACTTTGCTTGAACTACAAGCCATGTATAGGGGAGGAGGAGTCCCACAAGAACAATCATACCCTTTCAGAAGATCGTGGAGAGCAGAAAACCCCAATGCATTTTATGACCCTAATGCATAGTATCAACAACAACAATGGGGTCCTTCCCCAATGACCTATCCACAATGGACACCTCAGCAAGCTCAAACTCAACCTTGGAAACAAGGTTGGAGGGGGCCTGTGTATGGAAATCCTTCTTACCCTACATATCCACAGTATCCTACAAACATTTCCCAATTACTACCTGGATTCAACCCACCACAGATGCAAGATTTACTCCCACCTCCTATAGAACAATAATTTACAACCCCCTTGAACCCTAACCAGCAGCAGCAAGCACCTATAAATTCTAATCAACAACCACAAAACCAAGTTTCCCACAACCCTTTGAGACCAACAAAAATCCATGCCCAGCCAATCCCTAACCCCAATAATGGACCCACCCACCCTGTGCAAAATACAGAAGTTCAAAACTTTCCCACCTATGAAATTCAACTACGATCAGGGAAAGATGTAAATCAATCAAATCCTACAATAATAATTTAGGAAGAAAATGATAATCATCCTAAGGAATAAAACACTCAAACCACCCCTGCAAAAGAAGAGACTTCCCCTCCTATTCCAATCACTTCTTAGTCTGTACGAGTACCTCAACAAGTTAATCTTCCACCCTACCCCGAAAGACTATTAGTAAAGAAACCTGACCCACCCTTGCACAAAGATATTGAGGATGAATTATGAAATGTATGTATAAAAATATCTCTGCTGCAAGCCATTAAGGATATCCCCATATATGCCAAAATCATACGGGATCTTTGCCTTAAGAAACCAGGAAGGAAGAAGAAGGAACCTCCCCTTGTTCAGGTGGTGGGACAATTATCTAAATTTATTTCTGAAATGCCATACAAATATAATGACCTTGGAAACCTAGTAGTCACTATTGAAATTAATGGTATTTATTTACCAAACACACTCATTGATTTGGGTGTAGCAAACACACTCATTGATTTGGAGGAATTGAAAAAACTACTTCAAGCCAATCTCATATACCCCATTTCAGATAGTTAATGGATGTCTCCACTTGTCATAGTTCCCAAGAAAAATGGTAAGTGGAGAATATGTGTAGACTTCAGGGAGTTGAACAAAGCCACTCATAGGGATTATTTTCCCTTACCATTTATTGATCAAGTGTTGGATACCTTGTCCAGAAAGAAGTATTTTTCGTTCCTGGATGGGTTTAGTGGTTATAACCAAATACAAATAGAACCCGAAGACTAGGAGAAGACCACTTTCACCTGCCCATGGGGAACCTATGCTTATAGGGTTCTTCCTTTTGGACTTTGCAATACCCCAACCACTTTTCAAAGGGTTGTCCTAGCCATTTTCTCTAACTTGACCAATGATTGTGTGGAAGTCTACATGGATAAATTTACAGTCCATGGAAAAGACTTCCAGGAAGCTTTGACCAGTCTAGAAAAAGTCTTGATTAGTTGTAAGGAAACTAATCTTTCCCTAAGTAATGAAAAGTCAAAAATCTTGCTCACTGAAGGTATTGTTTTGGGACATCACATCTCTGGTTCTGGAATGAGAGTTGATCTAGCAAAGATTCATATTATCACACAAATCAGAATACCTTCCTCACAAAAGTAAGTTCGTAGCTTTTTAGGGCATGCGGGCTACTATAGAAGATTCATTCTGAATTTTACAAGCCTAGCTACCCCTTTATTCAAATTATTATCTAAAGAAGTTGAATTCAAGTGGGATGATGAATGCCAAATATCTTTTGAGATTCTAAAACAGAAATTGTCAACTACCCCTGTATTAAGAGGACTAAATTGGTCCCTTCCTTTTCATATATGTACCGATGCCTCAAACATAGCTCTTGGGGAAGTTCTTGGACAAAGGGAAAATCAAATGCCTTATGCTATTTACTTTGTCAGTAAAAATCTGTCTCCAACTAAAGTTAATTATATGGTCACAGAAAAAGAATTGCTAGATGTGGTCCATGTTATCAATAAATTTAGACACTATATTACATGATATCAAGCTTTTGTACACATTGAACATTCAGCCATCAAATTATTAATGAACAAACCTGTAACAAATCCTAGAGTTACAAGATGGTTGTTATTATTACAAGAGTTCAATATCAACAATATTGATAGACCTGGTAATGATAATCTTGTGGCTGATTTCTTATCTAGAATGATTCATCTAGGAGATAACACACCAGTAGAAGATAAATTTCCTGATGAAAATTTGTTTGTTGTTTCTACATTCACTCATTGGTATGCAGATGTAGCTAACTATCTTGTGACATGGAAGATGCCTTAGAAATTGTCTCCTAGAGAAAAACAGGAAGTAATTCAGCTAAGTGCAAACTATATGTGGCACGATGATTGTCTCTACAAAACAGGACCAGATTTGGTAATCAGGAGATGTGTAAGGGAAGACGAAATTCATGATATCTTGCAATCCTACCATGATGATCCTTGTGGAGGACACTTCGCAGACAAGAGGACCACTTATAAAGTTCTACAATCTGGTTATTATTGGCCTCATATTTTCAAATATGCTAAAACCTATGTATCCAATTGTGATGAATGCCAACGAATGGGTAAGCCTACTGCACAAGACCAAATGCCACTTCAAGCCCAAGTAGTCATTGATCCTTTCAAGAAATGGGCATTAGATTTTGTAGGACCCATTAACCATGCATCTAAAAAGAAAAAGTACATACTTGTATGTACTAACTATGTGACTAAGTGGGTTGAAGAAAAAGCTTTACCAGCTGCAAGTGAACAATCAGTGGTAGATTTCCTTTTTAATGACATATTTACTATATTTGGTGTACCTTGAGAAATTGTGACTGATCAGGGAACACAATTTACCTCCAATCTCGTCAAATATGTTACACAACAATACCAAATTAAACACAGGAAATCTACACCCTACCATCCACAGGAAAATGGACAAGTAGAATCTACCAACAAAGTTATTGAGTCCATTCTTACCAAAACAGTACAGCTACACCACAAGGCCTGGGCTGACAGACTACTAGAATCCTTATCGGCTTATAGAATCACCTAGAGGAATACAACATGACATACACCCTACGAGTCGGTGTATGGGAAGCAAGTACTTCTCCCCATAGAATTCCAGATCAAAACCTTCAGGACTGCAGTACAAGTTGGCATGAACTTGGATGAAGCCCAGCAACAAAGACTCTTGCAGCTTAATGAGTTGGACAAAATCAGGTAGGAAGCACTTCAAAGAACCACCCTCATTCAAGAGTAGAGAACAAAATGGCATGACAAGTATCTCAAAAAGAAAAAATTTCAACAAGGAGATTGGGTCCTGTTGTATGACAACAAATTCAAGAACTTCAAAGGTAAGTTAACTACTCGTTGGATGGGACCCTATGAAATTGACACTATCTATGACAATGGTTCAATTAGGATAAAGACAATTGATGAACAACAGACACCACTACTTGTGAATGGTCACCAGTTGAGAATTTATAACAAACCCCTATCAAGAGAGGAATTTTTTACTCGTATATTACAGAATTCAGATATGCAGGTGATCAGTAAGGAAGAGGACCTTCCTATTGATCCACATTGATTGGTTGGTTTATTTTTAAAAATTTTGTACATAGGTTTGGATTGTGTTTTGTTAATAAGCTAAAGGTAACAAGGGATTCTTACATCCTTTTGTTTTACTTTCGCATTTTATCTTTGTAAGTAGATTTCTATAATTTATTTGATCCTTCAAGAACTTGCTAAACATAATTTTGTAGGCATCAACAATACTCTAGTACTAGAAATCCTGCTCTAGTCTGGTACCAGCAATCCTGTACTGGTCCAGTACCAGAAATCTGTCCTTATACGGTACTATCAGGACACAAAAACTAATTGACAAGGAATGCTACGCATATTTCAAAATCTTATGTCAATTAATATGAAGTATGAAGCCGTGCAACAACCACTTAAGTTGGAACCAAGAAGTTGAATGCAGTATCAAATGGAAGCTCTTATGAAGCAATAATTTCTTTTGGTTTTGTTACTGACTAAAGGGAAGTATCTTTAATTTCTTTTGGTTATGTTGCTAGCTAAAAGGAAGAATTTTTAATTTCTTTTGGTTCTGTTGCTAGCTAAAAGGAAGAATTTTTAATTTATTTTGGTTATTTTGCTAGCTAAAAGGAAGAATTTTTAATTTCTTTTGGTTATGTTGCTACCTAAAAGGAAGTATTTTAATTTCTTTTGGTTGACAAAGAAGACATAATCTTTACCTATGATTGTTAAAAGAACCATGCTTAATCTGCATTAAAGTCTAGAGGTTTCCCTTATCCAGTATTTCAGCATGATTAAAGGGATAAAAACTATATTAGCCTACAAGTAACTATCTCACCCTAACTAGACTTCAATAGTATTCATTGGATTATCTTTTCTAAAGAGCAACATATGAGTATATGAACACTCTCTGTCATGGGCACACTAGGAAAACTTTTATGGAAGAGGATGTATCAGTACCCTAAGTCAGCTTTAGGTCATTCTCTTATGGACAAACTTAGACAAAATTATACATCTGAATTTAATGTGCAATACATAAGTTTATTTTTCCTTCAGAAAAATCTTTAAAGACATCCAAATAAGAGAATATACCTTCCAACCCAATACCATCCCAGCCTGTAAAAAGATTTTCATACAAGCCTCCCCTGTCACCATGCAAAATCACTCTTTAATAAAATCGAAATAGGTGACTATGGACAAGAATCCTCTGATGGAAAAATGGTTTAACAGACTAACCTGCCGGGATACTGAACAGGTCTGCTGGCAGTGGGTACCGGTATGTGGTATAACTAGGAAAAACCATTAGGGTACTGAATAGGCCTATTGGTAATGGGGCATTCTTCCTAGGGAATGGATGTCTCTCACTAATTATCACAACTACCCCACCGAAGTACTGAACAGGCTTGTTGGCAGTTGATTCTGGTTGAGAAATGTCTCATCTATACTTGTCTGATTGAAAAATCCACTTTTGACATCTAAAAGATGAACACTACAAGAAAACCTCATTGTTAACATTTATGAGATACAACTCCAGATTACTAAACAAAGATAATTATTACAAGCAAATATCCATTTGAGAATTACCCTAAGTCAACCTTACCGGTCTGACATCTAAAGCCCACATTACCTAAGAAGGAAACTTCTTAAAAGTGAATCCCTAACTAGGGAGTCTAATCTACTTATATTGTGAAATTTATCCATAACATCTAATGATAGTAAATCTCTGAAGCAAGTTGGGTTGGAGCTGTTCTTCTGGAAAAAATATAAAAACCTCCCTGTTTTCACTGTTGAATGCTACCCTTGTTAATAAGTCATCAAAAGAAAGTCAATTTCAAAAAAAAAATTAGGCATGTGATCATATGCTAGGTGATAAATGTACTTCTAGAATTTGATTTGGTTTCTTTTCTCTTATCATCTTTTCTCCATTATGATACACAGTGTTGAATCTTCTTGCATAAGAATATGCAACATCCTTGGCATGGGGGAAGGTCAAAGAGCTCCTTCAGAACTCTTTTTCAAACTCACATCTCATCTTCAGAAACCAGCATGATCACCCAACAACCCTGCAAAACCAGACACAAAAGAAGATAAGCACGGGATAAATAAGTTTCATGAAGTACAAGAAATTCTAGTACCAAGCTTCCAGAAAACTCCAACCTAAAAAGATGAACTCTGACAATCTACAAGCTTCAAATACAAAGGTAGTCGCATATGCTATGGGTATTGATCATACAATGGTAAAAGAAAAGGTAACATGGTATTATTTATTTTCCTTTTCTTATAAAACTACAATAGGTATGAAAATGTATACTAGATCTTATGACCTTAGTGTTAAAACCATGCACATATCCCTCATACCCATATGCCTAACCTTAATCAATCCTCTCATCACATAAGTCCTAGAAAATGATTGAGGGAAAAATCATATCAAAAGTATGAATATGAAGCATGTCTAGTAATGATGGGCCATGAACGTGCTTCATCCTTAAGCAAATCACGAACTTATCTTGTGTCATGAGCCATGATTCAACATCAAATTCACCGCTCAGAGGTCCAATCACCTATCCTAAACAACAATGATGCTTCGACACCCAAACTTTTCATCCCCATCATTACGTTAAATGGGCAGAAATGAAATGACTTATCTAGGTGGCGAAGCCATCCAGATGAGCCTCATCTTGTCTTAATTTCCCTTTGCGGCATCTTTACTTAAACTCACCATTCAAATTAGCGACGCCATCACCATATATTTTTCCATTACCCATCTTTCTCCAGTTCCGAGCTTACCTCTCCCTACGATCTCCGGTACCAAACCCTTACCCTCATCAATTGGCTAAATCCTTGCACTACAGCCTGATTTTTTTCTCACAATTTATAAATATGGTTGTAAGTATACATGAACCAATCTTCCATATTTATAGAGAGACCGAGGAGTTCCAACTGTGTAGAGAGAAGTGTGCTAGATCAGGATGGATGCCATTTTTGGAGAAATTCACAGGCTAGCATGAGAAGGTATCTCACACATTTATTCAGGGTTACGATCGAGAGATTGTGCATATAGGCAATCTGCAGCTAACAATCAATGAAGCAACTTTAAGGGAGGTCAAGAGATTAGCTAACAGAGGAGACAAGTATTTAAAAGGAGTAGGAATCAACAAGGAAATGTTCCAATGATTTTTGAAAGAATACCATCAACACCTTGATTGGAAAAAGGGGATCCCTAGGAACTATATCAAGGAAGAGTATCATCCAATGCTTGCCAGTCTTCAACGATTCCTCACTTGTGAGGGCAGGTATGTTGTAACCTTCATATATCATCTTATGCTTCTATTACACTTTGAAGGAGGCCCTAAAATTGATTTTCCATATTTTTTATGGATGAGTCTGAACAAGATGGTAAGAGGTGTCAAATCCCTATCCAAAACTGAGAAGACTAGCATTTACCATCAAGGTCTTATTAAGATGTTAGTTTTACATGAAATCGGGAACCAAAGGATTAGTTGGAAAATCCTCATCACTCAACACCATCCCACAAAAAACAAACCTGTAGAGGAATCCCAACTTGCTCCAAAGAAAGATAAGGAACCTCAAAAGAAAAAGGGCAAGAAAGATAAGACAGTAAGCCAAAACAAAAAGCTAGTAAACAAGCAGGGCCCTCTTCCACAATCAATAAGACTTTTAAAAGTCAAAAATCAAAAGGTAAAACCAAATTAGTAGAGGAGAATTCAACAGTAGCACTTGAGGAGAAGGGTCATAAGACAAAAACTGTAATAAAAGGGAAGAATAGCTCAGAAAATAAAAGTGAACAGTCTATAGAACAATCCCCTGTAACCATTCCACAAATAGAAAAGAAGAAAAGGAATCCTATGAGTACCCCTGATCTAGTACCCCCTTGTAAATGAACCACAAGGAGCATGGAAAAGAAAGGAAAACTAGTTGTCATTCCTCATACACATGAAGATCCAATAGATCTTACCTCCCCTTCTGAAGACATATTAGTCTAGGATGAAATCCCTAGTTTGACCAAGGAACAAGTCACTATTACTTTATGTGGGATGAGGGAGGAAGTGGAGGAAAGAGAATACATCCAGCCAGAAACAATGGAGTCAACAAGGACCTTAACAAAAGAACAGATGAAGAAAAATATTGGGGAGCTGCAAAAACAAAACCACGAACTCAAATAAGAAGTGAAGGAATAACAACTATTGGATAGGTATATCAAAAAGGAAAACAATCAATTGAAAGCAACCAACCGGCAACTTCAAGATAACCATGAAGAGACTTATAATAAGCTCAAGAAGGTACTAAGACTCTTACAATACATTAGGGTCATAAAAATGGAGTTGAAAGCAGAAGCCTCGGCCATCAAAATCATTGATCCATAGTGTTACACATTAGTTTCGTCATCCCTATGACCGTTAATGATGTAAACCTATATGTTACCTTCAGAGGGGTCAGTGGCCTGAGTTCCTGAAGAGAGAATGGAGAAGAACCTTTCCTGAGAAAAGAGGTTGCATTTTCCTATGTAAAAACCCTATAAAAAGGGAAGTTCACAGGTTTATATATAGGTAGGGTGCGAGAATGACTAATTCTCGCAGGTTGCACCATATCTGGGTTGCGAGAGGTTCGCAGGTTTCTCTATAGACAGGGTGCGATAATGCTTACATGTGGGAAAAACGAGTGTTTTCTCGAATCTTCTAGAAGGAGAAACTTCCATGGTGAGGTGGCATCTGAATGGTTTGGATCTTACTCACTTTCATGATTTAGTGGGATCTTCCTAACCTCCTCACCTTATCCTCTTCAACTTATAAAAGGAGAGGATCTCTCATGGAGAAAGTTAGCTTGGAGCTTTTGGGATTGGCTAAGTTGGATTTGGCTTGGAATTATTAGCTTGGTTAGAGTGGTTTCGAGTTTTTCCTTTGTCAAGATAGATTGTGAATACTATCAGATCTGTGCTCTCTGAATTCTTGGAGTGAAAGTGTGTGCGGAACAAAGGACAGTTGGAAGGGACCTTACGATATCAAGGCCATGGTTGTAATCTCTCTTTCACATTTAATATGATACAGTAATATGATTCTTTCCTATAAGGCTTGTTGTGTTTTATTGTATGATTCCTTGATCACATACATAGGTTTATATTGAGTTTATGTTATTACTATCACTTTGGTTGGTTGTGTTCTTTTGCAGGTTCATCATTGTATGAGTGTTGGAACGGAGCTAGGATGGCGATGACGAGAGGAAGCGACATTTAAACGGTATGTCACCTATCTCTCTTTAGTTAGTAAATTTAATATTTAAAACTTAAGGAAAGCGTCATTTTCTAGTGTGTTTTATTCTAGATCTAGGTGGATCTAGGGAGATCAGTTAGTGTCTGCACCTACCGATTAGTCCGATAACAAAATTGGCGACTCCACTGGGGAATGGATTGTTTCCTAGTTAGTCTAGTTTCCCTTCCTTTGATTGCTTGTTTTTTGGTTTTTGAGTCTGTGGGACATCCATCCAGACTCTCTGGATCTAGAAGTTCACTTAGATTTTCTGTCCTTTTTCAAAATTTCCTTGATTACAGACATTCTCGCACTGTACCTCCCTACAGCCTGCGAAAACCATTGATGTTCGCACCGTGTTGTTAGATCTAGTGCGAACTTCTCGCACCTTACCAGTGTCTAGCCTGCGAGAATACCTAGTTCTCACACCCTACCAGTGTCTAGCCTGCGAGAATACCTAATTCTCGCACTGTACTCTACTACTAGGTTGCGAACTTGTTTGTAAACTTTTTTGGATTGAGTCTTGTCATCTTTTGATGACCTAGTTTTGCTTTGATCAGATGGATTGAACTTTTGGAGCTTATATTGATATGTTTACAGTCTGCTTGGCATTCTTTGAGTTGCTTCTAGCCACCTTTGCTTTGTTTGGTTTTGAAGGATTAGTCTCTTGCTCTGAGTGTCTTTCAATTACAAAGCATGTGTTTTCTTTAGAATTGTTTAGGGAAAGATTAGATTTCTTCTGAATAGTTCGCTTTAAAAGAAAAGTTTTAGTTTGGGTTTCTTTGTTTTAAGAAAGTTCATTATTTCTTTTAGTGAAATTTTTGAAACAAAAAGATTTAATTTCTTGCTTTATATTAGATTGGGGGCATCCTTGCATTTGAAGTAGCGAAATTGCATGATTCTTGGCATTTTTTGGTCTTAAATTCCGAAAAAAAATTCCCCCTCATGGACGGGGTGGGCCATGAATCGTGCATTGGTGTACAATACCTTTTTCTCATTTCTTTATAATCTTGATATTGATTAGTTTTAAGATTTTGGGACATTGTGCATCTGGGAATGATAAATGTTTTCTCCTTCTCATAGCATAGCTTTCATCGAAATGAAAACATTGCATATTCATCTCTTTGCATAAATTTTGAGTCGGTCAAAACACCATATTGTCCAAGACATTTTCCTCTTGAGTAAAAACAACCATAAAATAAAGCGCTTATAAAAATTGACTAGACATTTTTATATTTTCTGGTAGCAAACCTACATTAGATTAGTTGTAGGGCTTTGGAATAGGTGTGAAAGATAACTTTCCAAAGTTGAAAACAAACATAGTATCTTTTGATAGGGAGAGTTAAATCCACTTACTTCATTTTGTCCTGGGAAGCCCTTCTCACACAATGGTCAATCACGAGGTCGCATTGAGACTGCCAGAGTTACTCACCCTTCTTTGTTGGTCTTGGTGTAGGGATTGTGAGTATTATGGGGGTCACTTGAAGGTATACCCACAATGATGAGTGGAAGCCTCTCAAGTTGATTTCGGGCCAGATACCCTGCCCTTTCATGTGGATCGAACTGTCGACTATTTCCCCAGGCATCATTGTTGTTTGTAGTAACCTTAGTGGCCTATCTCTTTAGGGTCTTTACACAAGGTGATTGTGAAGGGGCAAGTCTTCATGGTACCTGGAATCGACATTGGCCAAACTCACTCGGGCTCCTTGGAGGATATACCCACGATTATGTGTGGGAGCTTGCACCAGGGTGTAAGTCCGTTAAGAAGGTTGTCAACGTAGCTTTTCCACCTGCTCTATCTCATCCCCTTCTTACATTGTTCCAATGACATTGGATTTCATCACCAACTAGTGCGTTCACTATGAGAAGGTTTTGTGTGCTTGCTTGCTTACTAGATTTTTAGCGTGTGCTATTTGTTTTCCTTAGAGGAATCTAGATTGGATATTTAGTTAATGGAGTCAGTTCCCGAAATGACCAATGAAGGAACCCCTACTCCAAGGGAATCTTTTATTTTTCCTTCTTATGGAAACATTGGTCCTCCTCATATTGCTACTTTGAGCCTTCCAGCTCTCACGATTGGATTGTCGGTGTGGTTGTTTTCCACTCAGGTAATACCGAATGCAGTAAGTGCTTCAGTCGTAAGCACTTCCCCCCAAGAACATCAACCTCATGTTAATCCTTCACCATCTTCACCAGTAATATCTTCTTCACCTTCTCCGCTTGCAAGGTCTCCTTTCATTTCATCTTCTTCGTCGAGTGAAAGTTCTGAAGCTAGTAACCCGGTGAATCAAAAGAAGAAGAAAAGAAAGATTAAGAAGAAGAAAGATAAACAAGGGTCAAAACCTCCAACCGTTGTCAAACATGTTGGAAAACAACCAGTTACTGTTGATTGTTCTAGGAGTGTTGATGATGTCAAGATCACCCAAACAACCCGTAAACCCAAGTACCCTTGCAGGCTTTGTAAGGGTAGCCATCTTCTTAAAGATTTCCCTAGTCTATCCAAGGTTATAGAAGCATGGTCTACACATCCTCGCCAACCCATGTGTTACCCATGATTTTGGTCATCATGATGATGTATTGATGATGGTGTACTTAGGTTCTTCATTAGAAATTTCTCCTAAGAAAAGTTACCTTCATCTCTTTCCAGAAAACTCATTTTTGAAGACTGTTCGCAGGCCACTAGTATATTTGCCTACGAGAATGAATGATTCTCACAAGCTACCTTAAGCCTGGGTGTGAGAAGTTCACACTGTGTTGAACTGCTAGGGTGTGAACTCTTTCTAAAGCAAGGAAAAAGATGAATTCTTGATTCTTCTAGAAGGGAATCTTCTAGAAGGATGAGATGGCATTTGAATGGTTATCCTAGTACTAGATTCCCTGATATTTTGGGATCATTCTTATCCAAGTAACCAATTCATTCTCTCCTATATATTGAGTGAATTCTCATGGAAAAGGTTAAGCAAGAAGGTTAAGCAAGATTCATTGGAGAATTGGTGAAAGAATTGTGTGAAGGACTGATGCTACAGTAGCTAAGAAACTCCAGCAAGTTTATCAAAGGTGGTTGATCTTATTCATGCAAGTGAGCAAGTGTGTGTGTCGTAGTCAAGGGCCATCGAAAGGAAGTTTGTGACATCAAGGCTCAGGTTGTAATCTTTACTTTCCATTAATATGATACAGTAATATGTCCCTTTCCCATAAAGCTAATTCTACTTTATTGTATAACTCCTTGATCATATACATAGATTGACTGTTGAATAGATTGTGCTTTCTTCACTTTGGTTGGTTTGTGTTGTCTTGGTCTTGGCTGCAGGAGAGCACCTAGAGTGAAGCAGGAGAAACAAATACCATAGGAAGCGATAATAAGGTATGATCTTTGTTCTTGCCTCCTATTTAATTCAATGGTTAGAATCTAGGGAAAGAGTCATGTTCTATCTTTCTTTGTTCTAGATCCAAGTGGATCTAGGGAGATCGGTTTGTGTCCGCACTTACGGATTTATCCAATAATACCATGTCGTTAGCCTCTGAAAAACATGCTAATGACTTACCATAGACTAGCCAATATATAGTTGGGAAGAAGAAAAGTTGATCCAAGTTCCCATGTATGTTATGCAAAGGGAGTCATCTAACTCACCTTTGCCCTCATATGGAAGAAGCCTCAAAATTACTGGAAGACATGACTATTTCACAACCTCAACTTCCAGCTGCTTATCAAAAGCTTTCTCTCAACCCACCTGTAGTCGATGGAATGACCAATCCAGTTCCCCTGTTAGTCGGTCTGGTTGATCAAGTGGTCAATTTGGTCACGTCCTTAATTGAACCAGTTGATAAAGTGGTCGATCCGACCCCATCCTCGATCGATCCCACTCTCCCATTAGAGAGTGAAACTCAAGCAGTCGATCCATTTCCACCTGTTGACCCCATTATCCCCTTGGAGAATGCAACCCAAGTGGTCGATCCGATCTCGTCATCGTTCGATCCTACTCTCCCACTCAAGAGTAAACCCGACACTGCCCACATTTTTCTCATTGATACAGACTCTACCATGTCGAGGGCTATTCCTCCTTCTCCCGTGGAACCCAGTCCAAGTTATGAAGCCATCCATTTTGATTGGGGTGTGCTAACTGGACCTCGTCTTCCCTCTCACATTCCTTTCCAAATTACAGTACAGGTTTGTGGTCGAGACATTCCTCAGATGTTGATGGATGAAGGTTCATCTGTTAGTATTTTGTCCTCTATTGTTTGGCAAGCTTTGGGTTATCCTCCATTTGCATCGGTTACACAAAATCTGTTAGCTTTTAACAGAATAACCAATCGACCTTTAGGGACCCTTCCTCAGTTTCCTGTAACTTTGGGAGGGAAAACTATATTTATTGACGTCATGGTATTCCAAGACCCCTTGGATTTTTCTTTACTCCTTGGAAGAGATTATGTCTATGCCATGAAAGCTATTGTGTCTACTCTTTTGTGTGTGATATCTTTCCCTCACAATGGAACAATTGTGACTGTTGATCAACTTTCATTCATTGACCCCGACTATATTGCCTCCCTAAATGGTTCATATATGCACACGGTATCGCCCCCACCACAAGTCAATTATGTGGCATTGACGCCCATGGCTTCAATTTTTGATGACTTAGATCCAGTACTTGACATGGTGATCTCTTCGATAGGGTTGTTAGAGTCTGATCTCTTTGCTCCTGTCGCGATCCTCGACATGGTGTCCTTCCAGAGTGTATTTATTCCTTCCAGTGAAGACCTCTTGGAAGCCATGACCGATTTTTGTCCCTTGACATGGTGTTATTCTGAAGCATTGTCCTTTTGGAATCCATAATCAATGAGAGAGATTCCAAGGATAGTTTTTGCATCTCTGAGGCAACCTCGTTGAAAAATGAAACAAAGGTCTTTGAGCATGGTTTTTTATTTCAAGCTCGTTAAAAAATGAAACCACTTGAGGATAGTTTTTGTGTCTCTATAGAAACCTCGTTAAAAAATGAAACAGAGGTTACGAGCATAGTTCTTGTTTCTGTGTCAAGCTCGTTAAAAAATGAAATAGTTTTCCCCCTCTCTGTTTGAGTCAAGTCCTTCATCTAGTATTTGAAGCTTCATTTCCTCCACCTTTGTCATTGGACGAAACAAAGCTTGAGGGGAAATACTTCCACCCTCTGGACTTCATGCTGAAGTAGAGCCACTAGTTTCTTAAGCTGGGGGCTAAGTACCAACCTTCCATGTGTTATGCATTGGGAAGTCACAAGCATAATTTTCTATGGTTCAAACTTGTGTAAAAATGAAACCACCTACCTCAAGCATAGTTTCCTCTGGTTCAAGCTTGTGTAAAAATGAAACCAGGTCCAA
>ML796956.1:6811-20629 GCA_009831015.1 Picea engelmannii | reverse complement strand
AGAAGCACATATTGATCTTGGTGATGATTATGAGTTGTTGTGTTATGCTTGGTTGATGCACATCTTTGAGAGTTGTCTTGGTGATTGATCTTGGTGAGTAGATATGATTTGGTTGATAAGATTGATGAGATAGGTTGTTGTGACAGGTTATTCGTACAAGTTTGGTGCATGGTGTTGGAATATTAGTTGTTGTCATTGATGTCAACCCTAGTCATGGGTTTTGGACCACAAGATTGATGAAGGTATTTGGACATGAAGGAAAATGCACATGCAGATACAACACCCATGGATGGATAGTATACATCATGTTGTTTTTGGTGGTATGTGGCACATCACGTGGATCCTCATGGTTGAGAAGAAATGAATTTTTGAAGATAACAAAGTGAATTGAAGAAGGAAGTACATGTAAGCCCTGAAGATAATTAAAGAAAAGAATTACAAAATAAGAAAGTGTCAGGTCGGCCCTAATGTTAAAAGGAAGTTATATAAATGGCATAAATAAAAATAATTATACATTCATTTGATACAAGTCAAATTTCAAAGGAAATAAGAAGAAAATAAGGTCGGATTTCAAGGGAGGATGAAGTCTTTTGGTGATGTGTTCTAAGGTATGTTATTTTCAAGTCATCTTACCATTTTTTCTATAACTTCTTTTCTAGAATGATTCATATGGTGAAATAGCTATGGTATTGAGAAGACATATCAAGGTACCTTTGGTAAAAATTTCAGCTCTTGATTCACTATAATTATGGAGATACACACTGTGGAAGATAGGGTTTGTGACTAGTCCTGAAGCTAGTCAATAAACAGGTGTTCCAGGTAAAATAGTCTTAAATTATTCATTGAGAATCCAAATGAAGTGGGACCACTTCCATTGGAAAAAGTACAAACTTTAGTTTCTTGTGTGCAATTTTCATAATTGGATATTAAATATTGAGTGCGGGGCATGTTGTACAAGTTGGGTCTTATGAATAGACCAGAATTGAATAAAGTCTACCATTCTTTCTATAACCTATTTTTGGGGAGGATTAAAGGAGTGAAAACTAGAGGAGTTTCAGAGAATACATTGAGTAATATTATCTACAGGATCAGAGTACTCCAAGAATTGAAGAATTACAGAAATTGAAGAAGTCTCAAGAAGCATTATCAGGTTCTATGTGATGATTGGTTGATGGTGATGATTTAATGTAAAGTTTTATTATCTCTCATATATTCTTGGGTGGAAGGAAGGGGAAATGATGGAGAGTTCAAATCTCTCTTAATATTGGAGGATTATATCTTCCTCTTATAGGTTTATCCCTCCCTTTACATTTGGAAGTTGTAGCTACCTTTGGAAGTCATTACTTCCCTTGAACAAAAACTATTGATTATTTCTCATATATTGTGCATAGTGTATTGTGGTGTATTGGTGTAACTCTTATACTATTGTTCATTACTCATTGGATATAATTGAATGGTTTAAGTATAAGTTGAAAAAGGTTTTTAAATTGTACTTGATATTGATTCACCCCCCTCTCAGTATCAACACATGGTTAATGCACTTATTCATGGTACGGGTTGAGGTACAGGTTGGTGCATGGTTGATGCACTTGTTTATTGTAAAAGTTAATTACAAGTTGTTTGGTACAGGTTGGTGCATGGTTGATGCACTTGTTTATGGTACAGGTTGATTACAAGTTGAGGTACAAGTTGTGCATGGTTGATGTATGGTTTAGGTTATTAGTATAGGTTGTTTGGTGCAGGTTGATTGGTACAGGTTTACATCAGTATATCTCACATTGATAGCATGACAGTGGTTCCATCATTCTACTTATATATTAGGGTGGTTGGATGGGGCAAGGACAGGTGGTTGTATCCACCTTCCGGTTGTAGCCAGAGAACATAAGGGGTTGTAGCCAAAGAATTGGGGAGTTGGAGCTTACCTCAGTTTGTAGCCTGAGAAACTAGGGGGTTGGAGCCTCCTTCCAGTTGCAGCTGGAAAACAAAGGAAGTCGGTGCTTCCAATGAATGTAATTATTAAAGACATATAATAAAAAGCATCATGTGGTTTTCTCCCGCTTTGGGTTTCCACGTAAAACATGGGTGTATTGTGTATGTGTGTGATTTCTCATTTGTTCATTTTTTATTTACTCTACAACTATTGGGTGATAATGCTACATTGATATAACACTTGCATTTTATGGTGAAAAAGGATTATATTTCTCTATTACTGATTCACCCCCCCTCTCAGTAATCCAACAAATGGGACATTTCAGACAATGATATTTTGAGGAAAATTAGGTGAGATCTCTAGGTACACGTGGTAAAAAATTTAGACATTGTTAGACTATACTTTTAGAGATATGACCTATGGAAGTTAGGGTTTTTGAATGGTCCTAAAATCAGTTTCAAACAGACCAGTTTTTCATCTTCAATATAACTTACTATTTGGGATGTTTTAGAATATGAAATTTTGAGGCAATGGAGGAGAGATATATGGGTACATATTTTCAAAATTTCATATGTTCGTTCACTATAATTTCTAATATATTCTCTGTGAAAGTTAGGGTTTTTGAATGATATTGAAATCTGTTTCAAATAGGTTAGTTTGGAATTTTGACTATAACTTATTTTCTACGACTTTTTAGACTGTGAAATTTTCATAGATCTGGGGAGACATATATAAGTACCTCGGATAAAAGTTTCATACTTTATTTGCTATAATTTATTAGATTTATATTGTGCAATATAGGGTTTATGAATGGCCCTGAAATCAATTTCAAACAAGTTAGCTTGGCATTTTCTCTATAACTTCTTTTTTGGGACTTTTTAGACTATTGAATTTTCAGGGATTTGAGGAGACATACCAAAGTACATAAGGTAAAAATTTCAGAATCATATTTTCAAAATTGGATACGTGGAATGTTGTACAAGTTAGTTATTGGGAAGAGGACAAAAACAACAAGTTTTGGGAAAGTTACCATAAAATTCATTTGGAAATTCAAATTTTGGTCAGATCTAGTTAAAGGTAAAAGTAGCAAGCAGATTCAGTGAAGGTAATTTAAATGTTATATTATTTTGAAGAAGCTATATGTAATAAAGAAGAAATTGTAACTTGAAGGTTGGTGCCGCTCAAACAAAGAGATTGATGTATCTTGCTAAGTTGGTTCTTAGTGGTGGGGATTGGTGTCTCTAGTAGATTGGTGTCTACGAAGATTTGTAATAGTAGGCTAGTGCCTACCAGGGCTTGTGTTAGTGGGGATTGGTGTCTTCATTATGTTGGTTCCTAGAAATATTTGTAAAAGTAGGTTGGTTCCTACAAAGCATTATAAAGATAAGTTTTATGGTTTTCTCCTGAAAGGGTTTCCACATAAATATTGTGTTCTATGTTTTGCAATTAATAGATCTAAAATGAGATTTTTTTCTTACGGTTGATGAATGTTTGAAAAATAAAAATAAAAAATTGTATAATTATTCACCCCTCCTCTCAGTATAAGTGTGTGCTCAATAATTATTCCATTTACTTATGTCCTTATTATACTTATTTGCATATTTCTTGGGCTAGTTGTCTTGAGGTTGGTTATCCTTGTTATGTCCTTTATTTTGAGGGTTAGTGCTTCCTTTAACCTTATTTTTTTTGGTGGATTTTTTCCTCAATCTCTTTCTTACCCTTATGTCAAATATTTTCCTCAATATTGAAGGCATAATAGTAAACGATGCATAACAAAGAGATGTTTAGAAACTCAATTTCAATTTGGATGTACTTGTGTAGTCTAATATGATATTTGAGAACCAAGTTCCATTTAGAGTCATAAATACCCAATTATACACACAATGTATGGAAGGTATTGATGTACTCTAGCATAGCCAGGCCTTTACCTTGGCATAAGGTTGTCCATGTCATGTAGATTTATTCTTAGTTTTAAACAAGGTGATACTTTTCCTTGAGGGAAATAGTAAAATACCCTAAAGTGGGATATATCACATATGTTCATAAACATATCCAACATGTTTTACATAGTAAGTATCCCAACAATGTTTAACATGGGGAAGGGACTTCAAGAGTTCAAAGGTTATATTTTCACTGTTGGAAAAGTCATGAATAGAGAAATAACCCTCTAATTGATCTAACTATCTCTCCAAATATTTTCCATCTATGTTTATTTAAAACATAAGGATATAAAAAATAATTTTCACCTTGAAGGGTGACATTCCTTTGAAATAACTACTTGTTGAAGGTGCATTTATCATCATTAAGAGTTGTCATAGGATTTGAGAAAAATGATCCATCATCTCAAGTGTTTCCTACAGAAAAAAATCGATAGGATATCCTATTATGTTTTCTTCCTTGGTTCATCTACCATGGGAGGGAACTTGGGTTAGAGAGGAAGATATTCACTAGGTTCATTTAGCTTGAGGCCCAACTTCTTGTGCACTTACCTCATGGGGGACAAGCAAAACAATAACAATGAGCATATTGCTTTGATACCATTGATATATATTGGATTGAGAATGAAATGAAAGAACACATAATATTGTAGAGAGAATACAAGAACAATATTGAAAGCACACGACTCTAGAGAAAATTAAATTCTATTCATGAATCAATAGTGAAAAACAATGCAATGTACATGGAAATACATAGTAAATAGAATGGTGGTAACTTATCTATTAGAAGATATATGACCAATATGATCATTTGGAAAAATATTTTGAGTCTTCTTTATCTTATTTGAAAGAAATTTTGCAGACTAGGATAGGGTCCACATTGTTGAGCTCAAAACCCTCGAAAAATGCATGGGAAGGCCCTAAAAAGTGCATTGGAAGTTAAGGACCTAAAAAATGCCAATATAAATATTATTTATGAGATGGCCACTTCACTGAATATTGTTGATTGTAATCTAGTTTTTATTACCTAAATTCCTCTAATTCATTTAAACCACATTCAACAACATTAACATAGCGATTGTTAGAAAATATTTATGTAATGATCCCAAGCCAAATTCTGGCGTGGAATCACTAACTACCAATGGTTTGTGAACGTGTCTATGTTTATTGAGCTATTAAGTGCATACAAGATTCATTCAATACATGAAGATCGTCATACATTCAAGATATAGAAGCACAAGAAAAGATCTGACCCTTTTATTATAAGCAATGTAGGATCAATACAATAGATGGCCGATCTGGCATAAACCTCAGACGGTCGTACAAACAATAGATATGAGCTGCTACAAAATGCTCCCGTCAATACAAAGAAGCCTCTAAAGGCTGAATAAGTAATGAATACCAGTATCAAGCAGATCTTAATGTTGAACCCTTCAACCAGAGAGTGCCACGCTCCAAGTGGAGACAGAAGCCCTAAATAATTCGGCCCTGATGGAAGAATGCTCCAAATGAGCCCAAACTCGGTAAAGTAATAGATCAGGGCAGTGGGATCCTCCTCCTGAAGTTTCAAGCCCAATGTACAATGCAAACCTCTCCAAGTGTGAAATCTTCTAAGAGAGTTGCACCCTCCTCGATAGCTAAATCGAACCTTCCTCAATGGTATGGTGTGCCCTTGCTGGAAATTCCCCAATAATACGGTCTTGCTGTCTGTTGGGGCTCTAGAATGAGATATGCTGAGAATAGAATGGTGTGGAGGAATATTTCAACCCCGAGACCAAGCTGTGGAACAAGGTGAGTGGATATTTCACCACTAAGTTGCTCACAAGGGTTTGTACAGCAAACCCCCAAACTGAATGCTCAAGAGCACTAATAAGAAATATACCAAAAATCAGGATGATTGATAGGTGTGCCCCAGCCTCTTACTTATACTTTTTCCTTCTGATTCTTTGTTGAGTTAGGTTACTCCCATGGTTAATTTCTATTCTTTTGTTGAGTTATCTTTTACTCCCTTTATCCTTTTTCTTTCTCAAGTCAACTTAAAAATATAACTTTAGTCTAGTTGTCCTTCCCCCTCAGTGTGAAACTATGACCTAGTGGGGGTGCCCAGGCCACTGAGTCTCCTCATCACCTCTCTAAGAGGTGGGGGACATTACAATTTAGTTGGAAAGTTAGCAATCAAACTTTGATTAAACTTGGGAACAATGGTGCCATATTTTACTCTTAGCACCACCTTTAACCAATGTCTTCCTAATTGTTCTAGGGAATATTATCAATTTATTAAATATAAGCTTTGTTGTGACACTACCGTATTACATATAAATTTGTCTTTCACATATGTTTGATGTGTAATTTAATCTAATAGTGAGAAACCCTGATATCTTTAAACACCCTATACCCTTGCAAATAAAATTGCCAATGTTAAGGAATTTCCTTAGAATTCTCCAAATCATGTAATTCCTCACTTGTATTTCAAGTGTTTTTCGATTACGCTCCAACAAAAATGACTTACATCATCCCTATCATATCCACATAGAAGGAATCTAAATTATCGTGTATAGTTCTACTTGTTGCCAATATAACATTGTTACACATCAAATTCCCAAACTTAATTACCTCACCCTAAGTGTTGCAAGTGTCGTAAAAGTGGCATGTGCACCTTGATAAGTATCGCATACACCTTGACACCATGAAAGAACATTTTTCAGGATCCCTAGTCAATGAGGAGGAAAAATATATCACATGAAGTTCAAAATATTATGTGCACATGAATTATTTATTAATATTCATAAAAAGGAAATTAATTTAGTGTGAGAATCCACCTCACATTTAGTTTCCTAATCTCAAGGAGAGGTTGAGAATCTCATGGATGGTTGAGATATTTTCTCAAATCAAAATCCTAATTTGGTGGATCTTGAGAGATATTTCCTCCTTAGAATCGTTGAGAGATATTTTCTCCCTAAAATCCTTGAGAGATATTTTCTCCCTAAAAATCTTGGAAATCCCATTTTAGTGGATCTAGTGAGTGATATTCTCCATGGTGGTTAAGCCTCCAAATCCTATATAATGAGGGATTTCCATGGAGAAGTAGAGGGATATTGGAGATATCAGACTTATGATCATGGGATTCTTGCAAGGGTTGGATGAGGAGAGCTTATAGGATTTGCAACTGACATCATTCATGGTCTGTAAGTTTTATTTGTTCTCATTTAATATACTTGGCCTATTTCGTTCAAGCATGTGGTTTCATGTGATTGCATATGTTTAATTTTATTTGCATAGATTATTTTTCTTTGCCTAATGCATTAGAGTAGACGGAAGTCACTTGTTTCTTGTTTTTCATTGCATGTATTCATTTGCGTCAAGAATTGGATCAAGCTTGTGGATAGGAGCAGCTAGGACAAACGTCATAAACAGAGTACATCCTACTTTACCTTCTCCTCTCTTTTTCGATAAGAAAAATGATTTTATAGGAATGGTAGTGTCCAAATCATTGTTTATGACTTGGCATAGTTGTCAGTAATCCAAGGGAAAGTTCACCTATCTGCAGGGGAATATTTTTCTAACAGAAATTAACAATTCCACTGGGGAAGGAAATGGAATTGTCTTTTATTGGATCATATAAGATTTTTCCCACCATTATATCTTATTTGTTGTTTGTTTCTGATCTACTTCCCTTTATCTCTTCTTCAGTGAATATTTCACAGAATCTTTGGAAAAAGTTTGAGTTTTTATCCTTTTTTTCTGAGTTTTTGGGAAGGGCATCACTCCTCTACTATGTACACCAAATCCCTGATCTAGGATCAACACTCCCCTATAGTGTATACCAGATTGTTGCAACACTGTGTCCCTTTGTTAAAAAGGAGCATTGATCTCCTTTTCTAAGTTTTTCTGCCCCTTTCTGCTCACTTTTTCTCAGTTTGATCCTAAGGGGATTTTTTCTCAGAGACCTTTGAATACTCTTGAATTTGTTTTTCTAAGAGTTGGGCATTTATCACTCCTTTATGTTTATCAGTTGAGTTTGCAAACTTTCTCTTAATTGTGGTCCCCTTGGGTTAATAGGATCCCTTGGTTCTTCTTTTCCTTTTGAGTTTATCTAATATTCGTCTCATAAAGATTTCAGATTGCTTGACTATTTAGGATTGTTTATCAACTAAAGTTTGCAAATATTTCTTGGTATTGAGCCTTCTTGTCTTCATGTGAAACATATTGATTTTATGGATGATTAGGACTCTTATGACAACCTAGCTTGATTTATGTTTCTTTCTCCTCTTCGTTTGAGGATTTCCGTGAGTGTTTATCTTCTTTATCTTTTGCATATTTGAGTTCTTGATTGAACGAGTTATCATACTTGTTTCTTTCAGTTCTCGTTATCCTTTGAGTGAATTCTTTGTTTGAAATATTTTGGCTTCGTATCTTTTGTATATGCATTCGAATTTTTCATTTTGATTGAAAGTAATGAAGCATTAAAGGATTTTCAGTTGCTTTCTTTTAAAATCAAATAAAGAAGATAGTTGTGTTCTTTCTTTTGAGTAGTGTAGTAGATTGCATTTAGAAAATTATGTTTGGGAATTGGGTGTTTTTGTTGAATAAATTTGAACCTATTATCCATCCCATATGTAGAATTCATTGAAGAAAAATATTTTCATCTCATTATTCTACATTATTTTGGAGTCGAGTCTAAAACATCATAAGTTTTACTTATGCACCCTTGAGTAAACAACAACCCTAACATCAAGAGCTTATAAAATTGATCAGACACTTTTATATTATTTGGTAGTGAACCTACATTAGCTTAAAGTGTAAGGATTTGGAGTAGGTTGTGAGGATAAATTTCCAAATCCATCAAACAAACATAGAATCTTGTGCTAGGGAGTGATAAATCCATTTGTTTGTATAATCATAGTCGGGATCCCCCTCTCACACAGGGATTAAAAATGAGGTTTCATGTGGGGGAGCATCAGATATTTCCCCTCTGAAGCTTAACCCACGTAGAGGAAAGATCGTATATTGGGGGTTCTTCCTGAGAAATGATTGGTTTCATTTGGTCTCGCAGCTTCGTGAATCTTGAATCCATTTGGGGTTCTCAGTAGTATTTCAATCCACTTTTCTTCAGTTCTCTTGAATAATTTCATACTTGTTATCCTACCCATATGTTCCTTCTCGACTGTTGATAGTACCCACCCGAAGGATGACTGTGAGTTGGTAACCTTAGTGGCATATATATATATAGGGTTGATACACAAGGTGACGATGAAGGGGATTAGTCATCATACCTATGTCATACATTGGTCAAACTCACTCAGTCTCCTTGGAGGGTACACTTGTTATCACCTATTTCGTTTTTCTAAGTCTCATCTCTCATCTCTTAGTTTCTACATTTCAAAAAATTTGTATAAGCTATAAATCCTAATCATTAGTTTGAGGAGTCAAAATAGCATTAGGGGGTCAAATTAGTATTATGTTGAGATAAATGAGGGATACTTAGTCTTGTAAAAAGGGGATAGAGGAAATTATACACATGTTTGTATGATTGTTTGATGACATCATTAGCTTTAAATATTTTCATTTGAGCTATATGTCATATCATGGTTTATGCCTCATGATTACCCAAGTTAGTAAGTTTTCGATTCAATTCAAATCCATCTAAGAATGTAAAAGGAAAAATTTTGTTGAGTGGTACAGGAACTTCCACGTGTCCCTAATTGTGATCATTTCAAGCACCATTGGGAGACTTGGAAGTCGTGGATTGTCCTACAAGCCTGAATGAAGATTCAAAACAGTTAGCAAGTACACAATAGATAGTCACATCATGTGAAGGTGGGGTATTTTCACCTGTAAGTGTTTGATGTCCAATATGTCACGTGGATGAGGTTTTTTCAAATCGGTTCCTTTAAAATATGGCACATTATTTGTTATTACAGTAGCCGGTCAATTTTAATTTGCATCCACAGAGCCAACAAATCCCCTATCTTTCTCATTGCACAACATACATATCCTTTTTTTTGTAGCAAAGAGTCTATCTTTCTGGTTGTGACAGTTAATAAGGGAGTTCTGACAATAAATAAAAAGACTCCTCTAGGAAAAGACAGAGTTGCTACAAAAAAACAGGGTAAAAAGGATCAGAAAGGCCCAAACCATGTGATCGGATCTGAAGGAGATAAGATCGCAAGGATGAAAAACCATTCTTAATCCCAACAGACTAGAAGGAATAGTTTGTATTTGTTGGAAGAAGCATTTACATCATTTTTTCAAGGAGACCTTTCAGCTTAAGAATTCCACCTCCAATACAAATCCTAAACTATGACTGAAAAATGATGGATAACAGAAGAAACGTTTTTTTGTTTCTTGTATCTAAGGTGTCATTCCTCTTTTTTTTATGATCAACCATAACCTGGGAAAGGAAAGGCATTAAAAATTTTCAAAACTACTTTTTTGTATGTTGCTACAGGAAGTTCCCGCAACTCTCCACACAAAAAACAAGGGATTTTCTGGAAATGAGTGTTTTGCAATCAATTTCAAACTCAAACTCTGACCATATGGAGAAGTATTTTTTAAAAAGGAAAGAGGTTTTTCTCAACCATGAACTCATCGAAAAAAACCTCCCTCGGTTTTTACATAGGTGACACGGTTTTGGAGATATAAGAAAATATTCACAACTCATTTTTCAGATTTGAAAATACAGGAATTTTCATGTTTTAGTCATCATCTTTGGGCACAAATTACGAGGATATGGAGAGGTATTTTGAAAAAATGAAAGAGGATTTCATCAAGAACGAGCTAGTATAAAAAAAATCTCTCATTTTTTACACAGGTATTATGATTTGGGAGATATGAAGTGATTTTGCAGCCCTATTTTTCAGAAATTCGCCATATGCTGTGAAATGGGATAGTCAACCCTTAGTTTGATTCCACACATGCCATGAGGAGGTGTCAAGTTAGGAAGACACATGGATGTTCAAGGAGGATATTTTTTCTAAATATCCTCAAATATTTGATTTTATTTGAATGTATTTAATGCTTTAAATGTGAAACCCTATATTTTAGGTATGAGACTGATTTTCCTGATTTTTTGTAATATTGTTGATATGAATAAGTGCAAATTTGAACCTAGGAGGAGTCAATTATGTCTATTTTGAGTAGATCAGATATAACTTTGAGGATCTAGTTGTTATCTCATATATCTATAAATCTCATGGAAAATCATATGTAAAAGGGGGGGATTCAATCCAAGGGACTGAGAGAGAGCTGCAGAGAAGTTCGATCTTTGTAATTGGAATTTCATGTACTATTTTGAAAAAAAATTGTCCACCAAAATTCTATGTAAGGATTTCAGTTGATAATAAAGTGTATGGTTAGTTTGTTCTCTTATTTCTGTGTAAATCATTTTCTTTTTCTTCTACTGGAATATGCTATGCTACTATAGGATATATGTATGTATTTTCTGTGCTGAGAGGGATGTAGTGTAGGGTATGTTGTAGTCTTTGGCATAGACTTATTCGAGTCTTTAATTCATATTTAGAAAGGGTTTCTGAATACTAAGTTATTATGCCACTGTTAGATATATTAAAGATCGGGGTGTTATTTGATTGTCTCACGATTTTGTTTCCTCACATTGCCTCATTTCACTTCTTTATAACATTATCATTGATCTAAGATTTATTAGCCCAATATGATGCACATAGAAATTTAGCACAAAGAGCCTAATTCCAAACCTTATTGAAGCCAATTGTTGATCCTACCACTCTCAAAGTTTTCCCAAACCTTTTCCTAAAACCAAGTAAATCAAGATGTGCTAGGCTTGACTCAATAACAGTATTGATTCAACTTCTAGCGCTAACAACACCCATGGGTAAAATAGTGTGGGAACTTGCACCAAGGCGTAAGTCCATTGAGAAGGTCACCAACATAAATGATCCACCCGATCTATCCTATCTCCTTCCTATATTGATCTCGCGATGTTGGATTTCATCACCAACTAGTGGTTTCATTGTGGGAAGGTTTTTTTTATTGTTTTCTTCTTATATTTGTAGCGTGTGTTTTTTTTTTCCTTAGTGGACCTTAGGTCAAGTCAGTGTCAATGGCATCAATTCCTAGGAGTGCCAATGAAGGAACCCATTTTCCCAAGGAACCTTTCAACTTTCCTTCTTTTGGAAACGTTGGTCCTTTGTGCATTGCCACACTGAATCTTCCGGGACTCACCATCAGGTTACCGATTTGTTCCCCACTCCAGTGATCTTGAGTTTTACTATTTATTTGAGTGCACCTAATTCTTCATATGTAAATACACCACCCACAAATCAACCTCATGTCGACCTTTCTCCTTCTTCACTCGTCATGTCTCCTTCCCTTTCTCCTTCTTCTCCCAGTGAAATATCTAAAGCAAGCAACCAAGTTGATAAGAAGAGTAAGAAATGGAAGGGGAAGAAGAAGAAGAACCATAAAGAGACCAATCCTCCAACTACATCAGGTCATGTTGGATCCAAGCAACCAACTACTATTTATTGTACTGGGAGTGTTGATAAATTCAACTTGTCTAAAACGAAGAATCCTAAACCCAAATTCCCTTGCAAACTTTGTAAGGGTGACCACTTTCTAAGGGATTTCCCTGGCCTCCCCAAGGTCTTATAAATTTGTTCTTCCACATCATCAACTCCTGCTAAACATGCTAGTGACACCCTTTAAACTAGTGACATTAAGGTTGGTAATAGGAATAGAACTGCCAAATTTCCTTGTATGTTATGCGAAGGTGATCATTACTCTCACATTTTCCATCGTATGGAGAAGGATTCTTATATTTTGGAAAAGATTCAACTTCCAACTAGTTATCATAATATCTCTCCCAAACCATCATTAGTAGATGGATTGGTCAATCTAGTTCCATCCCTCATCAGTCTAGTTGATGAGGTGGTCAATCTGGTTTCATCCTCGGTTGAACCAATAACCCAAGTAGTTGATCTTGTTCTGTCATTGATCAACCTAACTCTTAATCTGAAAAGTGAAACCCAAGTGATTGATCTAGTCTCATCATCAATCAACCCCACTCTCCATCTAAAGAGTGCCAAAGTGGTCGATCCAGTTCCGTCATTGATTGATTCCACTCCTCCCTTGAAGAGTGCTACCAAAGTGGTCAATATGTTCCATCATCGGTTGATCCCACTCCTCATTCAAAGAGTGAGGGTGTCTCTCAGGTCTACCTCATTAATACTGATTCACCCAGACAAGGGGGCACTCTGCCTATCCCGATGGCACCCCATTCAACCAATCGAATGATTTCTATCAATTGGAATCATTTGACAGAACCTCATCTTCCTTCTTACGTGCCTTTCGAAATCATCATACACATTTGTGATAGAAATATTCCTAACACTATAATAGATGAAGGTGATTCTGTTAGCATCTTATCCGTGAAGTTTTGGAAAGATTTTGGTTCCCCGTAGCTTGCGCCCATGACTCAAAGTTTGTTGACCTTTGACAAAAGAATTAGTCAACCTATAGTGATCCTTCCTCAGTTTTTGGTTACTTTGGGAGAAAAAATGGTCTACGTCGATGTGATGGTAGTTCATGACCCCTTGGAATTTAACCTACTCCTCAAGAAATACTATGTCTAAGTTATGAGAGATTTTGTGTCCACTCTCTTTCGAGTGATATGTTTCCCTCACAATGGAAACATAGTAATGATCGACCATCTTTCATTCATTTACCCTCATCTGATGGTCAACCATCTTCCTTCAACGGTCCATACATGCCAGCGATGTCCACCCTGTTGTAGGTCAATTATGTAATGACATGCCCTGTCGAGCTGCAGATATACCATGTAAATCAACATTTAATTGTCAACCCGGGAAGGTAGACTTAGAGGAACCAGCACAGGAAATGCAGGGCTGAAGAGGGGGTTTAAAGGATGCCAAGCTACTCTCTGAACTGCTAAGAGAAACTTGCCGAAAGAAGCTA
>ML796955.1:246903-271766 GCA_009831015.1 Picea engelmannii | reverse complement strand
ATTTGTATCATTATCCACATAATCTCTTCTAATCAACTCCACCACCCCACTCTAGGATAAACCATGGTAAACTTCTTTACCCATTCTACCCATACCTTATTCTAGTGAATACTACATGCAATGGATAAACACATTACTTCCCACTCTTCACTACTTGGATGAACAAAGAAAAATAGACTTATGTACCAATCAAGCTTAGAATCATATGTACAAACATATTAATTACAATAAAAGCTAATACCTTTCACTTTTCTCCATATACCTTTCTCCAACAACACCTTCCCTTCAAATTTGTTGGTGGAATTGACATCCCATAGGAGAGGCACATAAATATTAACCACCACTTGTGGTAAATAATCAATAAGATACAACATGGATTGATATAAGATATATCCTTAAACCATGGAGCCCTCTGGACATGATATATGTCTAACAAAATCCTTCAATTCCTTCAAGTGCCTCTCCACCAAACACTTTGAACTTTTGTGTGCGTGTTCACATATTTCAATCTCCTCAACCAAGTGTATGAGGTAATTTTTTTTGTGTATTGAAAAATATTGGAGGTAGATACTTTTGCATTTCACACATTAGATGAGGAATTTCTCTCTTCCAATACTTGATTTCTTCTTTATGGATTTATTTGGATGACAAACACCTAAAATTGAAAAGAAATCACATGTGTCAACATACATTTATACAATGCAAGTAAATTAAATGTGAACAAGTTATACAAGTAACATTTCAATTATAAGTTTTTACTTGCCTCGTGTACTTGAGAAGATCATAAATAACTTGCTTTATGTTATTGTCAAAGTTGTTTAGGAGAGATAGAGGTATAAAATACTTTAACAAGGAAGGAATATTTATTATTTAATTTTGATTAGAAACAAACATATATTACTAACAAATTGTGTGTGTGTGTGTGTGTTTTCCCTACCAAAATCACATTTCTTCATTAATATATTATTTATGTTTGAAGCAAAATCGGTGGGAAATTTAATCTTCCATACCTATTTTAAAACATCACTCTCTTTCTCTATTAATAACCATGGAAGATTGATTGGTTGTCCATCACTATAAGAATGAGTCAAATGCTGCGTTACCTTGGCGTCCTCAATGTCACTAATAACTTTAGCAAATTCATTTTTGTTATTCCTCCCATCTAAAATTTTCCATAAACATTATATGACATTCTTTCCAATATGCCTTATAACAAACAAATGAGCCACTTGTAGGTGTTCATAGTAGGGCAAATGAATGAATTGGATGGAGTATCCTTTCATACTTCATGGAATCCCACCTTGACAACATTTGGGAAACATAAACAGAAATATATTTTTTATTAGAGTAAATAGAAAAAAATATAAAAAGACTAGAGGAAGTACCAAATATGGATGTAACTGAAACCGTTTTCTTACCAAGATTCTTCTCAAATTCCCTTTTACATAGTTGAGACATCATTCTTCATTGTTTTTTCCTAGCCTCTTCCTGCCCATTGAAGAGAATATTTTTTTTATAGTTCAATACCTATGGCTCCTAGGGAGGAAATGGCTATACTCCTCATACACCTCATTTCCTAAAATTCTTAAACATCTCAATATTGTTTTGGGATTGCATACTAGACACACATATTTTCCCTTTGTTTGAAGACCCGTAAAATATAAAATAATGCTAATATAATACTAAAACATTCAAAAGAATATATGAAGTAATAGAGGATATATAGAGTTTCATTGCAATTTACATACCACAAAAGTGTGTTAGCCATAGTGCATCATGAATTGTCCATGCAAGTATTCCATGGAATTGAAATTGTTTTTGACCTATTAGTTTGGAGATGTCATATAAAGGGATGCTAGTCCATAACTTTAAAATTTCAACAATAAGAAACTCAATAAATACATCCATATCTCTAACTTGGGAATTACTTAGTTATTTAAAAATACCAATTATTAATTCCTTGTACATACAAAATATGTAACAAAAATTAAAAAAGGAATTGGTATGTCGTGAAAATTCCTTAAAACAAATACCTGGAAAAATTAATGCCAACATTACGTGTTCCCTCTTCATTGACATTGAAGGACGACGGTTATAGTTTATAACAAAAATTGGCCAAACTAAGTAAATGGATTCAAGATCTCTAAATGGATTAACAACATTAGCGACCATTGAAGTCTAGCATTGTGAGGTTCTTCTTTAAAAATGGGAAATATTTCCTCAATGCCACTATATGCATAATCATCTCCATCCATTCACATAACACCATCTTCACTTATCTTCCATGTATGATAATCCATAAATTGTGCTATGTTCTTTCACTTGAACAATCCTTCAAAACATGAAATTATGGGGATATGATGAAGAACCTTGCAAGGCACCTTATTTGTTATTTGAATAGTTCAACATTTACTAATTCCACATTTAGGGCATTCAAACTTTGTTTCATGTTGTTAATAATATATAATATGATCGTTAGAACATGCATCAATTGTGTGATACTCCATTCCTATATCTTTCATTATTGCACACAATTCCCATTATGTGTGAGGTAATGTATTTAATGGTGGTAGGAGAATATTACCTAACAATCTACAAAATAAATAAATTAATACACATAATAGTGGATATTAAATTCTATATAATAAAATCACAAAAAATAGACAAAATATTATATTTATGTAAATAATTATTCTGCATGCCTTGGGATCTATGTCATACGTGTGTTTGAAATATCGTTCATAACCTTCAAGTTGAAAAACAACAACATAGATGAGAGTAGACTCGTCTTTGAGTAGTTGTGTTGGGGTTTTGTGCCTTATCAATAGGAGATACATCATGAATATCTTCATTGATCTCATCCATGGCACTAAAGGTGTCATGGATCAACCTATTTATCCCTTCATTCTTAATAATATCATTGTTTTTTTCTTCCATAAGATTAGCTTCAATTATATCACCCTCGCCATCTCTATTACAAGTTGCAGCATTATGAATTCCAAACATAGGCACATTTTCCCTTTTAATTACAAAAAAATAAATATAATAAATATTAAAATATTAAAACATTTAAAACTTTAAAGAAAAAAGAGACAAAAAACATGTTTTCTCTATCTTACCAAGGGGAAATATTTGGTTCCCCTTTCCAGATGTCAATGCTCATAGTAATGTTTTCTAGTTGTTAACTTGTTAATTCTTATTCTATTTGTGCATTTGTATTTCTTGCAAGGGCAGTAACATTTCCCATCACCAATATCAAAAAGTTTGAGATGATTTTGAAATGTTTTTTCATAACATCTTGTATGCACAAAATAATTGCATTCATCAAGATCAACATCCGCTGTAAGAGCCAATGCTTCTTTGATTACATCCTCTATATAAGCCCACCACTTGGATGCACCAACACCTTAGTTAGGGTTATTTAACACTATTTTTTTATTTCAACAAAATATTTACCAATTCATGAGATACATAAGTTAAATAATTTTACAAATAGAGAATTCAAATGGTGTTTACAAATTTTACCCAAATAAAATTTCAATTATGGGTAGCAAAATTAACCTGTAGAATTATGTCACCTAATCCTAACTCTTATGATATTTGATTCATAGCCAAGTCAATAATTTGTTATGTTGAGGCATTAATTATGTTAGTTTCTCCATTTAAGGTGTCTCTTATGTGAGGAGGTGATCTAAATGGATCCTTGAAAGATAGAAATAACTATATGGTTATTTATTTGGTTTATTTCATTCTTAAGAACCCTCGAATTTTCCCTGCTTAGAGCCTAATTTAGAATCCTTGGTGTTGAAAATGGTGTTGTCATTGATGTCAAAGGTAGACAGGTCCAAGGATCGAGGAAGTAAAGAGTCTTATGGTAGAATAATGATCGCCAAATTATCCCACATACACAAGAATATTCAACTTTGAAGGGATTATAATGAAAAAATGATTGTATGAAGGGGGAATGCAAGCATGCAAGACCTTATCTAAATCAACGAAAAATATTAAAATTCTTATACAAAGATTGATGGTGTAGAACCTTTCAGGGTGGTGTGGTTCCATCGGAGTAGGAGTTTTCAGAGTGCTTAGCTCAGGCCACTTTGATACACCTCGACCAGAAGCAGTCCGATGACCTAAGCACTTGGTCGCAGTCTGAGGTCATATGGAAGAGGGTGATAGATATCTAATGGATTCAACCACGAAAATAACTATGTGTAACGCAGTGACTGGACCATGTGTCATAAGAAGATTGGGCCACGTACAATCAACAATCCAACTTAGAGTTCCGAACAGGGCCAAAAGTTGTAATAATGTCAGCATGAGGTCAGTTGCCACGTCATCTCTACGTCAACTGCCATGTCATATACACATAGAAGCCATGAAAGTCGCCACACAAATATCTGAAATAATATGAAAATCTATGTCATTGCATCGCACAACATATCGATATTAGAATATTGGAGGAAATCACAGTCGTTGATTCGGCATAGTGAACAAATATGGGCTATTGATTAGATGAAAAGGTATCAGAGTGGCTAAAGTGCAAGGCTACAATGAGACTCCAATAGGAAAAATTATGAGAGAAAGCGATAACCGTTGATTTGGCATGGGTAGTAGATATCCACTATTCATTGGAGAAGCAATGATCGAAGTGGATTGTGAGCGGAGGTAATCTGATGACGAGGGAATCCGAGAATGATGGTAAGCTAGCTCAAATGAGAAACATCAACTGTAATGTTAGAGACACGTAAGAAGCAAGGACAATGCCACGTTTCAAGTGCCAAATCAACAAGGTACACAAAGAAGGGCAGGAGGAAGTGATGACATCATAGTCATGTCAGTGCCACATCATTTGCTACATGTAATGCCACATTTTCAAGATGATGTGTTGTGACATCTTGGAAGTCAGGGTGGCGTCAGGATGCCAACGTGGAAACTAGAGTATCCCAAAGGATGATGCGTGCCAGATTTTGGTTGTGCGAAACAAAAGTGGGCCCCAGTTGGACATGGAGATTGTATGACATTGCATCAAATCTAAACCATTGATCTGGGTAGTGATCATATCTCCACCATTCATCAGAGAAGCTCTGGTCAGAGTAGAATGGGTTACCTTCAGTGGAGGTACTCTGACAAAGGAGCTCCAGGGAGCAATCTAGACCATGGGTCGGTATGCAGGCGAGATGCATCTCAACCGTAGATCCGTTACCATGGAGCGGAGTAACAAATCATATTTCCCTGGGAGAATGACAATGATCATATCTAATCTTTGATGGTGAAAAAAGATCAGTCACACAAATGACTACCATATTTCACCCGGTGACTCCACTGAATGCAAATCTATTAAGGAATTCTGGTTTCCAGGAAAGGATTCAGGAAACCAAACTCTGTGCATACTTAAGCCTCAAAATCTAACCTTGATATTAATGGTGACGGAACAAATCCTGATCTAGAGAGACAACTAAGGAAGTCTAATATTGCTCAGAGACACCCCTTGCCATCCAAAGGCATGCCCACATATGAAAAGGTTTCCTTGTCCTCAACAAGAAGTAGTTTGAGATTATTATTTTTGAAAAGCCCCTTGTAATAATCCCTCAGAAATCTCCTGGCTCAACTTCTACCTCATCATATTCTCAAGCAACCACATCAACATCTCCTCCTTAGCCTCAAAGCCCATTTTTCCCAAACATGACTGTCAATAGTATGGAAGCCATCATTACAACTAGATATGCACCTTTAGTGCTGCCTCAAAACCTAAATGCATTTCCAATAGGAGACTACATGAAATATCTACCCAGATACAATGGTAAAGGAGATGTGTTAGCACAGGGGTAGACCCAGGGTTCAATGCTACAACAACGCACCAACAAAACCCTAACTACAAGCCCTTTCAACAACACCTGCGAAGCAGATGAAGTATCACCCGAGGTAGAAGCAGGGGTGGTTGCAAGACTCAAGTGTTTGCAACCTTAGCTGGGACATAGATCTATTATTAAAATACTTAATAAAGCACTTAGCACCGTCAGTTCCACAATATGCAATCAATAACCACTTCACTGATAAAACAGGGCTTCGCAACATTTACAATGATCTAGCGTATTCAAGCACTTAGCATATGTAAAATAGATCAGATTTGGTAGATCAAGCACTGAGCCTATTCATATATATCAGATCTAACATTCTACACATCATTAGCACTAAGCATAATCAGATCTATCTAATCATCTCAAAGCACTTAGAAAATAACACATCAATGCATCAGAACAAGGCACAAAGCGGAACAACACAATGTTTACATGGTTCACCCCCACCCTGGGGCTATGTCCACCAACTCTTCTTCTTTATTAGCATCTTCAATCGGTTACAATCATAGAGCCATCAAAACCCTTTCTTTGCACATGACAAAAGATCTGCGCAACTTGCTAGATCCTTCTTCCTTGTGTTACAACACAAAGCCTTCCACAACTTCTTACAATGACTTGAACTTAGCTCTGCAAGTCTCTTACAATCATGCACAAAGCACTTACATAACTTTACTTGCAATTAGCATATATCACATAGATGCTGATCTATCATAGCTGCCTCTTTACATTGCCTAGATATCTATTTATACTTTACAAAATAGGCCTAAGCATGGGTAAAACCCATGGGCTGACATCCCAATCCCATTACATACTCCCAAAAACCCAAAAGGACCCAAAAGTGGGCCGATATACCTTGATCTCCGCTTCATCTTGCGCTCCTCCTTCAATAGGCTGTCGAAGTCCAAAATAGGTCAACATGACCAAGAATCTCCCAAAACTTGGTCAAGGGCCAATAGGCCCCCAACACTCACCTCTGACTCATCTCGAGTCACTCTAGTTTGACTAGTTATGCCTCGAATGCCTTGAGCTTGGATCGAGCTGCTTCAACATGCTACTGTGCTACGACCTCTTACTCGGTGAACTCTTGGATCACTGCGTCATTCACTGGCCCTTCTAGGCACTGTTCTGCTACGATGACAACCTATTCTAGCTCTACTCCTCGGGTTTCAACCTATGTGAACAGTTGGCTTGATTTCTCTTGCATTGGTTGAATTCGTTGAGTGACTTCCATCACGTTTCTTTGAATCATATGGATCTGTTTCTGGGTGGTGCGTTTCTCTTGAGACCACTTCATTCTTTCCATGGGCGACATGGCCTTCAGCTGCGCCTGTAGTGTGTCTGCGTGTTGCTTTTCTTCTTGGAGCTGTGACTCCAATGCCTGTAACTCTGGATTCTTAGTGAGGTTCTTGTATGTCTGGGTGCTATGATTACTCAGCTGCTTGCATTCTAGGGCATTTTAGTCTGTCAACTGCGTTGCGGGAAATAGTTGTTTCTCTTTGGTACCTTATCTCCTATGGTGTTTCAGGCACTACGTGGAGCTCTAGATCTACGATGCATTGTTGGAGCTTCTGGATGACTTCCTCAAGTTGTGCCTCCTGCTGTGGAAATTTCTCTTCAGTATTTACTTAGATGACTGTCACAAAGAGAAGTGATTTGTTGACCAGTTACTTTACTTCGAGCTGCTCTGTGAGAAATTGTTCCTTGATTTGCTGTAGTTATGCTTTTTCTTCATCACACTTTTCTTGGAGAGCAATATTTTCTTGTTCTGCAGTGCTGCGTTACTCTAAAAGGACTCCCTATACTTGTGTCAAAGCCTGGACAACTTGTGCTATTTCTTCCTGTGCTCATCGAAGGCGAGCTTCAACTATATCAGTGATCTAATGGAGTTGAGCTGGCTCATCTCCCAATTCTAGTGTTCCTACTGACAGAGGCATAGTGGAAACTGCGTGGCTGGACAATAATTCCTACTACACCCCTTGGAGTTCAATTTCAATACGGTTATACATCTCCTCCTTCTTAGCCTCCTGCTTCTCTGCTATCTCCAGTGAAGCATCATTCATGGATGCTATGATGAAATTGAAGTCATCTAGAGTAAGGACAGTCTGGAACTTGCTCCTAGTTTCTTTTACTTTCTTTCAGGAGGAGGGTTTCGAAGGGGAAACCTTCCTTTTCTTCGAGAGGTCCTCCTTGTCCCTATGTAGTGTTCCCTCACCTTTGTTTTTCTTGGCTTCTGTGCCATCTATCTCTTCGCCATCACCCCCTTGCTCTGGTGATGCGGAATAAGTCTTCACGGATGTACTGTCTAAATCCTGAACTTCTTCAGGCTTCTTTGTCTTACTAGGTCCGGGTGTATCCTGTACAGGTTCTATACTGTCGACATTAGACATCTCCACAGGGTTTGCTAGAATAAGGAGGTCCACCGACCATTCCTTGGTGATCTCCTCTAATTCTTCCTTCGTTAGCTTGTAGTAGGACTGCAATTGTTTCTTATGGCCATCTGCACGCGTTGTGATATAAATGAAATGGCCGTCTGCGCTGAACTTCATCAAAGGCCAAAAACCGTGGAGAGTATTCAGGGTCATACGAGGCTCGAACTAGATGGCTACCTTCAACTGGTTGTAATATGTATGGAAAATGACATTTGATTGCCATTGCTTGTTCATGTCGCTTGAGTACCAGAGTGTACTGAACTTCACTGCCAGAGTTTCAAAGGGATCGATATCTAGGAAGGTCACACCTTCTGGCATTTCCCAGGTGAGGAAAGTGATCAGGATCAATAGCCAACTGAAATGAAATTCGTATCCTTGGTCTTGTGCTTCTTTGTAGTCGAGTTCTAATTGGTTTACCAGGTACTGAGACCAATTCATTTGTAGGCCCTCTGCGCACTTCCCTGCGAGGTCAACTACAAATCCGGTGACTTGGGTGGGTTGGTTCTTTCGCACTAACTTCCTAGCAATTAATTGACAGGCAAGACACACTTCACCGCTCTAGATAGAGGGTACCTTGTAGCCTCGTGTGCCCTTCTTGACATCACTGTAAGTGTCCTTGATCCTCTGGGCGAGAGCGCTATCCGCAGTCTTTCCGGGGTAGAAATCCTGTGGGTTAGGGCCTTGCATACTCAAGCCTGTTATCCAATTTAACAACATTAGATCCACTGTAATGTGATGATTTAACCATATATACCCTCCATGGTAACAAGACAACAACAATTTGACACATGCATTCACCTCTTGGTGCCTCCTGAAGTGCGGGATCTTCATGACATTGAGTAGTGTGGACTACGTGAGGTTATGGGTCCATGACTGAGGGATGATCTTTGAATTCTTTCCTTTCATTATGGTCAGGTACTTATGTGGAGATAGCATGCTGTAGACCTTCCTGTCGCCGAGGTTGAAGTCGCTAAACTTCAACGCTGCAATCTTATCTTGGTCTACGCGAACTGCGCGTATGCCTTTTGGGAGGTATGCCATAACCAAGGTATATTCAAAATATCTGGGCACACTATCTTGGTTGATCGCACTTCTCAGAGGTGGTAGGTATGTGGGTAAGATGGTCAAGATCAACTTATCATTCACGAGATCATCCATGTTCTTAGTTCGCTTTTCATTTACTGGCCGGGATGGTCCAAATCGAGCAGTGGATGGAGAGGCTAGAAGTCCTCTTGTCGACAATGCTTGTACCCCTGTAGACACTCCTCTCTTCGACATGAATATTTTAGTCATCAAGTCGAGGAGTACTTCTGTCACTGATTCTTCGACTATGGTGAGCTCATTGGACATATGCGCTCAGGATGAAGATTATCGGGGTCATGATTAACTTGGACACTGCACTAGAATAATCAACAAGAGTGCAATGATCACTGTAGATACTTCACTTAGTCTGTGGGCTCAAACTCTCGATTAGCAAAAGTGTTCTCCGTTCGTGGCACGACGAGATAAATAGGAAACTAGACAACAGTTTACTTGCAATGGGTATGAGCCTCATTAACTCTTGTTTTGTCCGTTATGGTGCGGTCCAATGGTCTGGTGGTGAACCATCAATGCTTTATGACCCGTTCAGAGCGACAACCGAATGGATATATCATTCCCAACGACTATATTGCTTCGCCATGGTGAAGTGGCATATGTCATTGTTCTGATATCCTGGTGAAGCTCCAATTCTGCAAATTTTCTTTCTGCGAAGTTCCCTCTGGAACCTTTTGTAACTTTTCAATCTTAGCATTCTTCTTACTTAGATTTTTAGCCTTCTTTCCAGTGAGCTTCATCTCAGTGGTTCTTTTCCCATTCCGATTCTTATTTTCTTTGGACATAGTCACTTCGCGCTGTTGAGATTCTTTCCTAGGATTCAAGTGTAACACCTCTTTTTTATCTGGGGTAAATACTTCAGTCTTCTGTGGGTCTTCCAATGTTCTTATAGCTTCGACATCTAGGCCTTTAGTGTGAAGTAGCTTCAATCTGTTCTCCTATTCTTTAATCAACTGTGCAATCCTTCTAGTCATGAAATCTTTTAACTCTTGTTTCTGGTGTTCCAAAGCTTCTTCTTCTTTCTTTCATCTGGCTTGATCTCTATCAATCCAAGGTTTTCCCAGTAACATAGTAAATGGGGCGCTGTCCTCAATAAATTTGATAATCTCAAAATATTCTTCTGTCGAACTTCCATTGGCATTCATAGATATCTGAGTGTTTTTTCCACATAGATTGAAGGAATCATATCAAGCCTCCCTATAGCTTCCTAGGTTCTCTCTGTCATGATATTCACCTGTGTTTCCTCATCGAGAACACAATCAATGTCGAAGTATCCTATTCTTTCTTCAAGGCATTATTTTTCTTTAAAGATCTCTGATAATATAACATGTCGGTGGTCATTCAAGGTTTCTTTCATATGTAGCAATACTTTCTTTGATTCTTTCTGGGGTTCTGCTATTTCTAGATATACCTTAGGGTTTTCCTGGTTCAAATTCATTCTTTCAAGTTTAGAAATCATTCTAGGTAATTCCAACACTTCATAGTCCATAGATTTGCAACAAAGACAACTAGGTCTTCCCCCAGGGCATTCCTTAGCAACATGTCCTAGTTTTCTGCAACTGTAACAGAAGGTTAATCCTGTCTTTCTTTTAAATGATCCCCAGCTTCTCCTATACTGTGTGCTAGGATCATAGGAGCTAACCTGCAACCAATTCTTTCTAGGATCTTGCATCCATTTGTTAGTCCAAACATTCTTTCTATGCATAGGTATAACATATCTTTCACTATTCTTATCAGATCTATTCATATCAAACTTTCTTTCATCTAACAATGCCCTAGTTTTCAAGCTAGGACAAAATCTATCAAACATACCTAGATCCGTACTTTAGAAACAAAAAATTTCACTAATCTTACTTTTACAAAGCACAAAGCTTTCAGATCTAAAAATTTTCACTATTCTTACCTTTATCAGAGCACAGAGCTTACATATCTGACCTCTTTTCTTTAGATCCGACCTCTTTCCTTTAGATCCGACTTCTTTTCTTCATACTTGAGCTCTTTTCTGGGCACAAAGCTTCACAGGTCAAGTAAAATGCTGCGGACTAGGGAAACAGATCTACGCACAGAGCTTTCACGGTTTCAAGGCAAATCTTTGCACACAAATTCTTCTTTCTTAGTTCCTAGCAATCATAGTTTCAGGTCCTGTTAATGGAACCATTTTTTGGCACATGGGCAGAGCCAGGGTTCAATGCTACAACAACGCACCAACAAAACCCTAACTACCAACCCTTTCGGCAACACCTGCGAAGCATATGAAGTCTCACCCAAGGTAGAGGAAGGGGTGGTTGCAAGACTCAAGTGTCTGCAACCTTAGCTGGGACACAGATCTGTGATTACAATACTTAATAAAGAACTTAGCACCGTCAGTTCCAGAATATGCAATCAATAACCACTTCGCTGATAAAACAGGGCTTCACAACATTTACAATGATCTCGCGTATTCAAGCACTTAACATATGTAAAATAGATCAGATCTGGTAGATCAAGCACTGAGCCTATTCATATATATTAGATCTAACATTCTACACATTATTATCACTAAGCATAATCAAATCTATCTAATCATCTCAAAGCACTTAGCAAATAACACATCAATGCATCAGAACAAGGCACAAAGAGGAACAACAAAATGTTTACGTGGTTCACCCCCACCTTGGGGTTACGTCCACCAACTCTTCTTCTTTTAGCATCTTCAATCGGTTACAAGCATAGAGCCATCAAAACCCTTGCTCTACACAAGACAAAAGATCTGCGCAGCTTGCTAGATCCTTCTTCCTTGCGTTACAACACAAAGCCTTCCACAACTTCTTACAATGACTTGCACTTAGCTCTGCAAGTCTCTTACAATCATGCACAAAGCACTTACAGACCTTTACTTTCACTTAGCATACATCACATAGATGTCGATCTATCATAGATGCCTCTTTACATTGCCTAGATATCTATTTATACTTTACAAAATAATCCTAAGAATGGGTAAAACCCATGGGCCGACATCCCAATCCCATTACATACTCCCAAAAACCCAAAAGGACCCAAAAGTGGGCCGAGATCCCTTGATCTCTACTTTGTCTTGCACTCCTCCTTCGACAGGCTGTCAAAGTCCAAAATAGGTCAACATGACCAAGAATCTCCCAAAACTTGGTCAAGGGCCAACAAGATGTCACTATTGAGGAACACCTGGTAGCATTTTATAGCCTTGTAGACAATTTTACATTGAACATGTAGATGTTTGGATGAGGTTGTTTTTGCAGAGCCTGTATGGAGAGGTAAGGAAGTGGTTTATTAGTGTAACTCTAGACTCTATCATAGGTATTGAGGCATTGGATGAGGCCTTTCTAAAACAATGGGGAGATAAGAGAGATTACCTGTACTACATCACTGAGTTTTGGGCTTTAAGGAGGAAGAATGGTGAGTCTATTTCAGACTTCACTAAAAGGTTCAACAAGATGTATAGCAAGATCCCTGATGAGATCAATCCAATTGATACCTCAACCAAGATTACATTTGAAAATGCATTTGATGCTGAATTTTCTCTCCTTTTAAGGAAGAGGAGGTCCACCACTTTGCTATCTATGCAAGAGGCAACCCTTGAGGTCGAGTCTAATATTATGGCATCAGAAAAGTTGAAGACCAAATATGATAGGGACAAAAAGAAATAGAGAGAAGATCTTCCTTATTCTTCTAACCCATTAGAATCTGACCCAAAACTAGATGAGATGACTAGAACATTGAAGGCTCTGACTTCATAAATAACTAAACTGAAATGGGAAGCCAAGCAGTCAAACATACTATATTGGGATGTTACAAACATAAGCACTAATCAATTTATAAGATCTAATAATCTCCCTCAAATCATGCAGAGGGAAAGGAATAATGTTGAAGATCAGAGGGTTGTTACCTTTTTCATAACAATGAAGTTGAGGAGATGGATGAGAGTAATGACATTGGAGATGAATCTGCGGTCCTTTTTAATGAAACTGACCTCTATCCTAGTCATCTAACCTAGCAAGACTATTAAATTTCTCAATCTTCAAATCAATTTGATGATGATGGAAAGGGAGAAGAGATTTTTCAAAGCCAACCTCAAAAGAAGTATGATTTAATGCCTAGGCCAGGGGGTCCCAAAAATAATGTGCCAACTCAGAATAAGAAAACAGATCTTCCACCCAAGCAAGGACCAAACAAATACATAGGAAACAAAGTAGATAAAAAACATCAACCAACTAAACTTATTGTTCCAGAGGTGAAAGAAGTATATAGATAACCAATTTCTTTTAACATAGAACACTAGTTAAGAAAAATCAATATTTCTATACGTTTTGATAGAGTTAATGAAAAATGAGCCTTTCAAGAGGTCTATCATGAAAGTTTTGAAGCCCCCTCCTTCTACTATCTCGTCTGATGTGATAAGATTGCAGGATGAGAACCTTGCTATCACTCTTGGCCCACACATTGAAGATGGGTCTGATGCTTCCCCACTGTTGACGATTAAAATCACAACGATTTTTTTTTGGCCCAAAAAGTATTGCTAAAGCCTATTATTATAAGCTAGCAACATATCTATAATACTAGTAGGTGGGACCCCCTTGTAGATTGGAGGATCAGATCTGGTTCTTATTTGATGTTATGTTGTTGTTCGACACTGCTTATAGGTTTGAGCATGATTGATGTTCAAATGTTGGTTCTATTCGCAACAAATGGGTGATGGAAAATTCATTCTATGTGTGAGTGTATTTACTTTAAATTCTCATTTCCATGTCATGACGGATTATGTGAACTGTTATTTCTATTGCGCCATGATTTATTATATGTTACACCTACACAAAACATGTGTTAGTCATGGAAAAGGAAAAGGAAATATGAAAAAAAATCTAAGCAAGAAATTAAACTATGCTACTATGATACTATGCTACACTATATACATTGAAATTAAGGGATTGTTGTTAGTCCTAGCTAATGGGGTTAGTGGCTATACAATTTATTGAGTTATATGTGTTATGGTGTGGTTGACAATGGTTATCGTGACATAGGTTGGTGCATTTGGCAAGTAAGGGGATGTTGGTTCCGATGCATGAATTAATTGGATGGATTAATGGAGGGTTGGATGGCATGTACCAAGTAATTAAATGGATAGAGGATGGAAGTGAAGTGCATTTACTGCAATTTACTCCACTGGTTGTCACCCTAGCTTGGCTATTGTTCAATTGTGTTCGTTGTGGTTAAGATACGATTTTCAGGCAAGAGGAAGAACTGCTCGGCCAAACCCGCGTTTTTAAGGTTCTCTTGGTTACATGTATGCCTTTTCGCCATCCATGAACCCGCTTTGGTTATGAAATAGATATTGGCTTGGTGATGTATGGGTCTATGATTTTCTTAAGACTAGAAACTATGTAAACTTGAGATTTTTTTTTCTGGAATGGTTGTTGTGTGGTTTTCGTTGCAAATGGAAAACGATGGTTGAAGTTACAGTTTCATTAATTATTCTGAGTGTAAGAAGCCATGAAGGCTCTCTATTGTCCTTATGAGTCTTCTGGAGGGTTCATTCAGTCTAGACTTGATCAAATATCTTCAAAAAGTTCTTGTCACCTCACCCGGTCATATTTCTATTATGGTTGCTGGGTTTGATCTCAAACCTCCTGGCGTCACCGTATATCATTTCACCTGGGTATGGGCTCATTATACTATTGGTGTCTGCATATTAGGTTGATGGCTATGATTCCAAGGGGATTTTTTTGAGGTTGATTTCTATTTCATGGCTCTATTTTTTTATCATCATTACCCAAGTTGATTGGGGAAAACCGCTAAGGTTATGCCCTGCGTGTTCTTGTGTTATTTATTGGCCCGTGAGGGACCTCTGCTCCTCTATTCATAATCTCTCTAGCCTGTTGAATTATCTCATTGTCTTGCAAATCTATGGGTGATATGGCCTGTGGGTCCACCATTTTGTCCCAAATGTTCTCACCTACTATTGATGGTCATTTCCAACCTCCCTGTGTTGGTTACTTAGAGTCCACCCTTGATTATTTTAAGTCTAATTTTGATAAATGATTCAGTTGATTTTGGTCAGACGCATGGTCAACCGTTATGATTTGGTGGAGTGTCATCGACAGTGGTTAATTATTGGTTGTCCCTGATTAATAATGTTCACAGTGGTTTTTTGTAATTGGTTATAGTCACTGTATTATTTTATTATGGCAATTGATTCGATAGTTCATCATGGTTTTATGGTTGACTGAGACTATGCCTCTTTTCTCTATGCACTGGGTTGTGTGTTGCCTACAACACTATATAGATTGAAATAAGGGTTGGTGTTATTGTGTGTTTTAATTGCCAATAAGGAGTATTGCAATTGTGATAGTTGTGGCATGGTTGTCTACTGTATATGTTATGGATATTGTTTGATTACACCATCCGAGATGGGAAAGGGTTTTATAAAAATATGTTTTTGTTGCAATTCGATTGAATTGAGAAATGGAATTAGGCATACTGTCACTGTTCCCTTGTATTGAATTGATAGCTCAACGTTGTTTGATGTTTAGATCCATTGTAATTAGACATGTACAGTCGCAGTAATGGTCTTGCATTTTGTTGAATAGTCTGTTTATCCTACAATGTCGTATAAGTTGAAGTGATGATTGTTGTGCATTTAAATGGAAAGTCAGGGTTATTGCAATTTGATATATTGATGATTGTGTTTTGGCTGTCCACTGTGTATGGTTGATGGATATCATGCATTGTTTCAGATTTCTTCATGGATATCTTGGCAATGATTTTTGTATCTGTGTTTGATGAATGAAATAATTCATGGACAGTGGTTGATGTTTTGATGCTGAACAGAGTGGAAATAAGTGACTTTGTATTGATTTGGAAATTGTTTTAAAACATTAAGTGGACAAATGAGAAGAAACATAAATCTTCTACAGGTTGTTGTGGAAGGCATATTGTCTTGTTTTGATGACATCGTGTTAAAGATTTAATTGTGAACAGTGGGAAAGTTATTACACAGAATTGATTGAATTATACACAATAGTTGTTTAATTGATCACAGTGATTATTTGGTTGGTGTTGGATCTTTTGAGTTTGATATAGATTGGATTTATAGATTACTTAATTAATTTTATGAACAATATCCACTCCCTTTCCCTACCATTATTTCACTTTTCATTATTTACAATCCCCTTGCCTTCCCATATCCATTTTTCACTCCCTATTCTTAGAATTTAATTACAATTAAGATATTTCTGTATTGTAATAGTTTGAAATCGCAGTTTCTTGGATGGATCACAATGACATGTTCTTTGGTTTACATTACAGTTGATTGTTTGTTTTCTGTGAGCAATAACCATGATTCTTTTCCCCCTCATTTTAACAATTTTCTCTTAATACAAACTCCTCACATATCCCATAACCTTTGTTCACCCCCTGCTCATTGACAATAGTTAAACAATTTGTATGGATTGGATTGCATGAGTTTGATATGTTGCTGAGCCAAAATCTATTTCATATTTTTAAGGAGTTGTCATGTATGGTTGTTAAAGGAACTATTTGCTAATCAACCGTGCATGAAGGAATGATATTTTTCAGTCGAGGTAGCCCTGGAAGAGGTAACCGAGTAAGAGGTAATTGGAATAGGGGCCCTAGAAGGCCTAGATTATCCATCCATTTTGATTCTGACTCACAAGAGTTAGGCCATCTATTTCAGGCTGGGTTTTTCAATTGGATTGGGCAAGGAGTGGTCCAAGCTAGGCTTGAAAGGCCTCCCATCCAAGCTCCACAAGCCCCTGGTATTCCCATACCCCCTCATGGCTCATTGCAACTCGAGGTTCCTGAAAATGACATATGACAAGATATTGTCCACTCGACAATCTCCCAATATCGTGGCTAGCCCAATTTGTTTTTACCTTCTCCTCTGCCTATCAATCAGATTGTCCAAGTTACACCTGTCCACTCACCAGTTTAGTCCTCCCATGCTAGCAAAAGGTTGAAAATCGAGGCCCACCATGCCCTTGACAAAGGAAAAGCCACTACTTCCCCTTCCTCACCCTCCAATGGCTATGATAAATCCATGTCCTCTCAGATGCATTTGAGGGACAATTGTTCTCATGTGATCAACGAGATTAGGCCTAAAGGCTCAACACAGCTAAAGGCAAATTCAAAGAGATCAAAAGGTGACAACAACAACAAAGGAAAGATTGCATCTCAGAGTGGAAAATATGGATTTTAAGTTTTATTTTATTTATTGTCGATGACAATTAGCTTCAGAAATTTTGGACAACATGCTATTTTTTTGGATATATGAGTAATATATTTTGAAAATAATTTCAAAAAATCATTGGATAAATTGTCAAATATGAATATGATGATGGGATTCATAAGGAGGGATGGGTTTGTTTAATTAACTAGTATGTTATGATTGTTAAGAGTTAAAGGGGAGTCACAAGGGGTCCCACCTACTAGTTATTATTTATTTAAAACCCTTATTATGATTTATTACTTTTTCCCCTAACTAAAAAGTTGGTTGAGTTTTTAGTTAACTTAACTAATGATGTAGTTCAACTACTTCAACCAATTCTGATTTGCTTAAAGGAAAAAGGAAAGGGAGGAACAAAAGGAGGATAGAAGGAAAAGCATACTAAGGTTTGCTCTTTGAGTTTGTGTTGAGATAGTTCAGTTTTCATTCATTCCTTAATTTATTCAAGGCCTAATTCATTTTTATTATAGCAGGGTCTTATTGTAGACAACAAGATTTAGGGCTGAATTACGTCATTCAGACACTTGTTTTTCATAGGTGTTGATCTATCTTTGATAGTCTCTGTAGACTTGTCTGTTTGTGAATTAGCTTTCATGATTAACAAAGGCTATTGTGTAGAGTCCAGTGGGAAGCAATCTATGGCAAGATGATCCAACTTTTAGAGTTCAATTTTTTTGATTTTCTGTAAGAGGTCCTTTTGTATGTTTCATCGAGGACGTCTAAGTTTGACTTTGGTCCAAAACATCTTCACGAAATTTTGTAAAGAGAATGACTCTTTGATGAATTGGAATGAAATAAAGGATTTCTTTATGTCTCATCTGCCTTGATTATTGACTTAGTATTTTTAATTCTGTCTCTACATTTATCTCAACAACTATTATATTCAAAAAATTATAGAAATAATGAATTTTTCAGCAAGATTTTATTTATAAAAAGACTAGCCTAAGCACTTGTGATCAATAATTGTGAGTTTGGATATTAATTTTGATGGCTATAAACATAGGGTGACATTCCCGTCTATTTTTCTTTAGCCAAGCAGAATCTGAAAATGATTGAGTAAGATCATTTCATATCTTTTCCTCAACATTTATTTGGCGACCATACTGGGGAGATCTTCAATATCTCTCTGGTTAATTTTTATACTCGATTATCATTGAATACATCTATTTTTTTGATATTGATTCCTTGACTGTTTTATTTCTTAATGACTGTGCTTGTTGCAAGGCAGCCTAATATTGAGCTCGGTCTTCAAGATCATATCAACATTGCTTTGAATTTGTTCAATACCATTTTAGACACTGCCAATACTCATGTTGAGCTTAATCATTCATGGTCTACAATTTAACGATATATTAGTGCCCAAGAATGTTTGGAAGCTAGACATAGACAACCTAGAAATCAACAATAACCTTCTTGTTCCTTAGTTTTGGCCTTACTTTCATGTCCTTAGACTCTCGTGTTTCCAGAAGAAGACGAGGCTTATCACCTGAAATTAATCCTATTTATGAAATAGGAAGAAGGAACATTGTGTTATCTACCCAACAAAGTACTCTAAGGAGTACTTTGTCTGATTCATCTAGTTCGTCTTTCTCTCCATCACCTATCATCCACAAGATGACATCTAGTGGTGGCTCTGGTGGCACTGGAAGTGCTTCCTCCTCCCAATATTCATCTTCATTAATGATTGGTAGCTTATATAACCACCATATCCCTGTTCAATCTACCACAAATCTCACCAAAGTCATAAAAAAATATGGGCTTTTTCAGTTTGAAAAAGACACCACAACCACACCATGGTTTGTGTCCTCTCCTCTTAACCTAACACCTTCTACTCATTCACTTCCTAAATTCAAAGAACATCTTCCAAGGTTTTTGGGAAATAACACTGTCACTACAAATGAACACCTGGTGGCATTTTCCAATGCCTGCCACAACATAGAAGCCAATGACAATGATACTTGCATGCGCTTATTCGTCAATTCCTTGGAAGAAAATTTTGCGGCCGATTTATTTGACCTTCCTCCTAATATTCTATCTACTTGGGAGGAGTTAATCTATTGGTTCAGATCCACTTATGGGCAATCTAAAAGCCCAATCAAGAAGTTATAGGAATACAATAACATCGCCTATAAGGATGGTGAGACCATCAAGTCCTTCAACTTGCGTTTCACTAAGTTATACAATCAGATCCCTGAACTCATTCGACCTCAGAACCAAACTTCTTTTATGCATTACTACAATGCATTAACTTACCCCTACCATCATAGGCTTGAGGAAAAATCCATTGATAACCTTGGTTCCACTCTGCATACTTGTTTAGAGTATGAAGAACAAATTGAAAGAACGAGTCTTCCTCAGGCAGAATCATTCAAACAGACAGACATTTCTGCCCTCTTACAACTAGTACAAGATATGAACAATCGTATGATAGAATATGAGCGAAAGGGTCTGTCTCCCCTCTTACCCCTGGAGCTTTATCCTCTTCTGCACCCCCCTTAATGAATCCAATAGAAAATAATTTTAAGCCTAAAGCTATCTTGCCTCAAAGTTGGTGTAACGTTTGCGAGGAACACCACGAGGAAGCCACATGTGAGGTAAGGAAGAGTGCCAGAGATAAGATCTTTGGTAAAAGACCAAAAAATACTATCGTTGTCCTAGATTTTGTAGAGCCAGAAGATATCATGATCATCAATACTAGGAACAAAGCCTATGCTCCCAAGGGAAAATTTGATCCTCCCCACAATTCTTCTAGCCCGAGCTCATCCTCACCCACTGCTACTGTTCAGGTTCCTAAGGTTCCTGAGAGTCAAGTAATTACTTCCCCTCTCCCCTCTTCCAAAGACAATATCCTAAATCAGTTGGCTAAAATCAAAGCAGATGCAACCCTTCTGGACATGGTTGTCATCCTTGAACAACAGAGGCATCTGAAACAATTCATGGAAGGAAAAGATTCCGTTGTAGCCAACCTCTCTGAAGAGGTAAACGAAGAGGATTCATCTGTAAATAAAGTAGGTGTACATAACTTTAGATACCCTGTAAAAAATCCCCCTTTTTATATTTTTGTAAAGATTATGGATAAGATCGCCCATTGTTGCCTCATTGATGGTGGTTCGGGTCCAAGTGTGATGTCAAATATTATTATGGAAGAGATAGTCTTGTCTTGTACAAACGAAAATTCTAGAAGCATGCTCTCCTATATAGTATACAACAAATGACAATAGGCGAGATTAAAGATGTGACCTTAGTTTTATGCACACACCCTGAAATAAGGACAACCCTTAGTATTCAGGTAATCGATATGTCGGTAATCAATTACTCAATCATCTTGGGAAGAGACTGGAAAGCCTTAACAGGTGGATACCTCTCACTCGATGGGACACATTTATCCATTCCTCGGAATGGTAAAAACATTATAGTCCTTAGATAGGGAAGGATTTCACCCTACATAGAGAATGTCCCACAACCTAATGTAAACTATATCGAAGAGGACCTAGGAGTATATTCCATCTTTGCTGAGGTGGATAATATTCCCTTGGAACAAATCGATTTAGATGATGATATGTGGCACATGCACTTTGATGGTTCATGTTCTAATTAAGGTAATGGGGCTGGCATTATCTTGATTTCCCCTGTAGGGAAAATTCATAACTTGTCTTACAGGTTGGAGTTTTCTTGTACGAACAATGTCACTGAATTCAAAGATTTATTATTAGGCATTGAAAATGCCTATAATCTTGGTTGTGGTCACCTTTCAGTTTTTGGAGATTCTGAGCTTATTGTGAACCTTGTATGTAAGATATACTCTCCTAGAAACAAGCTAATGAAATGATATACCCAAACTGTTTGGGTGATTATATCGAACCTATTATCTTTCAACATCACTCATGTTAAGAGGGAGTTAAAATCAATGGATGATTGGTTCTCTTTCTTTGTAGCTTCTCCTAATAGACAACTTTTGCCTCATAGACCTGATTGTACTTTTCAATCTCTATATCGTCTACATATCCTTGACAATATAGAATCTTGGCAGGTTTTCCCTACGATGAGAGCATTTGTGCTTTCATTCAAAATGAATCTCCTAAGCCCAATGAAATTATACCCATAGAATATGACAATATTCCTAAGGGCTTGATTCCTCTCGTGAGTTCATTTTCATTGAGTGATGTAGGAAATAAAGAGAAACATAAAGAAGAGGAGTCGAAAAGGAAGGTGGGTGAAACCATCTCCTTGAACATTGGGACACCCTAGGCTCTAAAGAATGTTAAAATAGGTGCCCAATGTTCTGATGAAGAGAAAATGAAGTTTTCCAAGCTACTTGGTGAATTTCAAGAGGTTTTTTCTTGGTCTTATGAGGATCTTCGTGGTTTTGATCCTGGTCTTATACAACATTCCATCCTCATCAAAGAAGGCATAAAAATAGTTAGGAAAAAACAAAGACCTATTAACTTTACATTTAAAGAAACTAATCAAAGGGAGTTGGAAAATTTCTTGAAGGCTGGGATCGTCTTTCCGGTCAAGTATCCTGAATGGGTTTCCAAATTGGTACCCGTTCCAAAGGTCACTGATCATATTGTCTCTTGCATTAATTTTCACACATTTAATTAGGCTATTATGAAAAATATCTTCCCTCCCCCTAATATGGAAATGATTCTACAACAGGTTGTAAGGTCACAGATGAGGCCCTTACTTGACAATTTTTTTGGTTACAATCAAATCAAGGGAAAAAGGGAATATGCTCACAAAACCACTCTTATCACTAATTAGGGTACCATGACTTATAAACACATGCTTTCTGGCTTACCTGACGCAAGTACCACTTTCAAAAGACCTATACAAATAACTCTTGGTGAATTGATCAATATTCATCGCTATCTTGATGATCTAATTATATACGTTAAGGGGTTGTTAATTACCTCAGGGTTTCAAGTGTTTTTTCTGGGTCCATTCAAAATTTCTTTTGTCCTAGATACTAACTCTTACATCCTAAAGGATTTGTAGGAGCAATTGTTTTCCTACAACACTAACAGGTCTCACTTGAAACATTACATGGGACCAACGTGAAAAGTTCTAATGCTATTTGGATTTTCTGTATATTAGTAGCCTAGCTCTGTTTTCATCTTTCCACTATCTTTTATTTCTGCTTACAGTCGTTTGATTTTTTCTTTCTGATTTTAATCGTTTTGCTTTTACATTTCTGTCATTTTATCTCTGTTGTTTTAAATTCCGCAATTTAAATTCTGTTATGATTTCTATTGCTTTTTCATCTTTTTTGGGTCAAGAATAAGATGTTGGATCAGTTTCACCACAGTGACACTCCTGCAAGATATTGTTAGTCAATAACGATCAAGCTTACACATATTTTATGAGATTTCCATGAAATCACTTGAATTGGCTATCTGCTTTCACTGCTGTCAATTTTTTTTTTGGTTATCTCCCGCTTCTTCTTTCCTTTTCTTCATCCATTTGAAAATTTAAGAGAGAAAGTCCATAATTTTTCTCCTTGAAGTAAAGAGCAGATTCTGGTTGAACGATTATGCACACAGTGGTAAAATCCCTCATACTTAACATTTTTCATGAGTTATTCCCAAATTCCTGGTCATCTTTCATTTAAATCCACTCACTTCCCCATGTTGCATAATCTTCCTGGTCATATCTTCTTGGCCTACTGTTCCGGCCTACAAAACCATGAGTTCTAAGTTCTAATTTGTGGAAAACAAATTTCCCTATGGAGTTTCCATTTTGTTGACGATTAAACTCGCAACAAGTTTTTTTTGGCTCGCAAAGTATTGCTAAAGCCTATTATTATAAGCTAACGATATATCTATAATACTAGTAGGTGGGACCTCCTTGTAGATTGGAGGATCAGATCTGGTTCTTATTTGATGTTGTGCTGCTGTTCGACACTGCTTACAAGTTTGAGCATGATTGATGTTCAAATGTTGGTTCTATTTGCAACAAATGGGTGATGGAAAATTCATGCTATATGTGAGTGTCTTTACTTTAAATTATCATTTCCATGTCACAAGGGCTTATGTGAACTGTTATTTCTATTGCGCCATGATTTATTATATGTTACACTTTCACAAAATATGTGTTAGTCATGGAAAAGGAAAAGGAAATATGAAAAAAATCTAAGAAAGAAATTAAACTATGCTACTATGCTACTATGCTACACTATATACATTGAAATTAAGGGATTGTTGTTAGTCCTAGATAATGGGGTTAGTGTCTATACGATTTATTGAGTTATATGCGTTATGGTGTGGTTGGCAATGGTTATCATGACATAGGGTGGAACATTTGGAAAGTAAAGGGATGTTGGTTCCAATGCATGAATTAATTGGATGGATTAATGGAGGGTTGGCTGGCGTGTACTAAGTAATTAAATGGATAGAGGATGGAAGAGATGTGCATTTACTGCACGTCACTCCATACCCCCTCCAATGGCCATCACCCTAGCTTGGATATTGTTCAATTGTGTTCATTGTGGTTAAGCTCTGATTTTCAGGCAAGAGGAAGAACTGCTCGACCAAACCCGGATTTTGAAGGTTCTCTTGGTTACGGGTATGTCTTTTCACCATCCATGTGTTGGATTACTGAGAGGGGGGGTGAATCAGTAATAATGTAATTATAATCCTTTTTCTTCAAATATTATATCAATGTAGAATTATTATCCAATAATGAGCAGAAAGAAATAAATAGTCACACACATACACAGTACACCAATGTTTTATGTGGAAACCCAAATCAGGAGAAAACCATGAAATGGTTTTTCTTATATGTCTTGAAGAATTACATTCATTGGAAGCACCAACTTCCTTTGTTTTCCAGCTACAACTGGAAGGAGGCTCCAACCCCCTAGTTTCTCAGGCTACAACCTGAGGGAAGCTCCAACTCCCCAATTCTCTAGCTACAACTGGAAGGCGGCTACAACCCCCTATGTTCTCTTGCTACAACCGGAAGGTGGCTACAACCACCTGTCCTTGACCCGTCCTGCCACCCTGAAGTAGAAGTAAAATGATGGAACCACTGCCACACTATCACTATGAGATATACCATTGTAAACCTGTACCAATAAATTTAAACCATGCATCAACCATGCATCAACCTGTACCTCAACCTGTACCATAAACAAGTGCATCAACCATGCACCAACCTGTACCAAACAACCTGTAATCAACCTGTACCATAAACAAGTGCATCCAACCATGTACCAAGTATGTA
>ML796955.1:189852-237531 GCA_009831015.1 Picea engelmannii | reverse complement strand
TACCACATATTGTTGCTACAACGTGATGAAAGGAATGTTATTAATCATGATAATGGATTTACCATGATTACTACTACTAGGTATGAGTCGATTATATAGCCCTATGTCCTTCCAAGTCAATGTGAGAAGGTTTTTTATTCATAGGTTCTAGTTAGAGAAAGTTATTCAATCGTTGTTAGAATTTATTCAAGGGGAACGCCTGTAAAGTATGTGCCAAAAGAGGATGTTCATGAAGAAGATGAATAAGATGTAGGAGAGCAGGAATAAACATCAAACCAAGAGGTTGATGAACTTCACCATATGGTCATTGACTCACATCCTATGTATTAAGTTGATTATAATGATTATATTGATGATGACTTAGTGCTAGACATCTCAAATATCATTATGGACAATCCTTTCAATGATTATGAAGGGTTGAATACAAATTTTGATATTGATGCATCAGATATTGAATTGGATGAATTTCATGATCAATCTCAGTTGGATATGCAATCAATATTATTTAATAAAGTGATTTGGTTCAAATTAAGTACTCTTATGATTTGGGATCTCAAAAGGGTCTGATTCCCTTCTAATTTTGTAAAAATAAATGGATGGATTATAAAAACTAATCACCAAAAAATATGGTATATTGTATAGTGTGGGGGTTAACATATAATCACTTTTTTTAATATATTGGAAAGTAAAATGGAGAAGGACTTTTCTTTGTGGATTATATATTTCGTTTGAAGCATTGTCAAATTTGGATATTCTAGTTTTATTTAAAAAGTGTATATTCTAAATAACATAGTCCATGTAAAATGTAACCACTCTTGCATAAATGAAATAGCAATTGTTTTTCACCAAATTATATAATCTATAATAGAATCCTAATTAGAATCCTATTTTGGAAAAAAAAGGTTATGTATCTGCTAAAAGTAGGGATATGTAGCATGCTAAAAACACTTTAGAAAATAGGGTTCTACAGCCACTGAAAATGTAGATCTACAACACGTTGAAAACACTTCAAGAAATAGGTTCTATACCCACTAAAAATAGGGATATGTAGCATGTTGTAGATGGAAAATGCATTGCTAGAATAGGAATAAAAGTTACTCTTTAGAGCTAGATTGAAAAATTGAGTCACACATTATAAAATGAACCACACTTGCAAAATGAATTACACTTGTAGAAATGAAATAATACTTGCACTAGAAATAAAATAACAATTAATTTTCATCAAATTATCTAAGTTGTAATGGAATCTCAATTAGAATCCTATTTCAAAAAAAACAAGATTATGTAGCCACTAAAATCAAGGATCCATAGCATGTTGAAAAAACTTTGGGAAACAGGGCTCTATAGCCACACAAAACAATGATCTGTAACATGTTGTAGAAGTACAGTGCATTACTAGGGTAGGAATAAAAGTTACACACTAAATATAGATTTCAAAATTGACTCATACTTCATAAAATGTAACCACACTTGCATAAATGAATTACACTTATAGAAATGAAACAATACTTGCATATATGAAATAACAATTACTTTTCAACTAATTATCTTAAGCTGTAACATAATCCTAATTGTCATAATGATTGAGAACTATAAAATATTTACTTAAACCTTAGACTTAGGAACACAACATGAAATGATAACTCTAATAATATTAATAACAACACATGAAATAACATCACATGTTATGTTGAGTGTGCCCTACCTCCTCAGAATAGAAAACTAGATTAAGCTATAGTAATGCTAAATGGAACTAGAAACTCACTTTACTCACAAGACATAAATCAAAATAGAGTTTATATTGCTATAATAGATCTTCAATTTTACATAGAAATCTTATGTCAAAAGTTTAGGCATAAAAATGATAAATGATAAATAGCAAGGTATAAAATTTTAGGCGTAAAATTCATGGCATCAAAGGTATAAAATTTTATACATCAAAGCCATCTCCTCCCAATTGAACTCATTGCACGTCCTCATGCAATCCTAGATCTCCCATGTAATCGTAAAAATCAAATGAGTCTAAGTGGGATGAGTGGAACAAGTTTGAATGGATATACTTTTGATGAAGGTTGATCAAGGTATAATGAGGGCACCCATGCTCCTCCATCACATAATAACCAAGTTTTAGTTCAACATCTTCCCAAGGGTTGCTTCCTATGTCTGATCATTAAAAAAATAAGACTTTTGTGTTGGTGAAGGACACCAAATGAGTGGGAAATGGAATTTCATCCCCAACCATTATGTTCCATGCTTCCTTAGAGAGTTCATGTACATTTGGAATTTTTTTAGATATTTGTTGAAGTTAGGATAAGGTAAAGGCTCTATTTTTCTATGTTTAGGGGATAAAACATCTAATCTATGTTGACCAACAAGCAAAGCTTCAAATCCTAACTGTGTTATTCTCTTCTCGTAGTCATAAAGAGAAAACCTCTATGCTTGTTGGAGGAAAGGAGCAATGTGGGATGGTTGAGTAACATTTTATGCTCCATGATTACCTCGTGGATATTATGACATTCTCCTCTCACACACAAGTTGAGATTCTATTATGAAGTCTCCAAGTAGTAGAATACTTATCAGATAAATTATTTAATTGGTCAGACCCAAGGGCCTAAGGCTATAACTGAGTATGAAATAAAGTTCATGGAATTTCCCCCCTATGTCAAGCACTTGGATACAAAGGATATATGTGTTAAAAAAATTATTAGTTTTTTGAACCCCACCATCAATGCTAGGGTAAACACCCTAGATCCATCCACCATTTTTGAGGCAGATCAATTAGCACTAGAGGTGAATCAAGAATCACTAGTGAGAGGAGAAGTGTGTGAGGGGTTCTGGATATGTTGCATTCAAAATTGGTCCTCCAAATGATTTGAGTAGAGTTGAGTTATTATCATTAGAAATGACATTAAAGACCACTTTTTCAAGCCCAATTTAACTTTAAAGTTACTTCATTTGGAATTATTCTTAAAAGTGAATATAAAATCTTTAATTGGAATTATGCCCAAAAATGGCTCTAAAAGCTATGCAAGTCTAATTCCTAAGCTAGATCTTGAATCATACACTTGGAAGGACGTGATTTATCTTTCCAACTAATGTGAAAGATATTTTGTCTCATATAAGAGAGGTTCTTAGTGAGATTGAACACTTTTAACTTGAGATCTAACACCCTTATGTTGGTATTGGGATAAATCATGGTAACCTTTCTTTGGTCCTTGTTGTCCTTGATTGAGAGAGAGTTTCCTTGAATCTATAATTGAGATATTTCCTTGAGTGTATCATATTATATCTACTTGTATCCACCTACCATTGAGAGAGTAAGATCCTTATTTTGAGGAGGGATTCTATACATGTGGCCAAAGATGGAGCGACCTAGATTCGGGTGATGAAGGTGTTGCAACAATGGATCGGGTATCCATGCTTGTTGTAACACATATTTCATGTTTTTTAATATATATTTATTTTCTCCATCACACCCATCCCCCCACCCAATTCCTTGTTACTTTTTCTTCTGCATGCTTATTGTATTGAGATTTATGAATTGGTATTTGTTTAGACTAAAATAAATTGATATTAATATCTTCATTGAAATGCATATGTTCGATGGAGAAAGGTTTGGTTGCTTGATTATGTTCATATATAAAGAGATATTTGGATTTGGAGCTATCTTAGATTGGATATACATCAACCAATGTTAAAAATATATTTCTCTTCTCCTTTTTTGCATATCGTGTTATGAGATGTTGATCTAGGGAAATTAGATAGTGATATATCAGTTGTATGTGGAGATTCCAACCCTTTCACCAGGGAATCCTAGATCTAGTGACATGATTGAATTCCCTACAACATAATTGGTGACTCCATTGGGGGGGATTCTTGGAATTTTCCTCTCTTGGGTTGGTCTATAGGTTTTCCATAGGTTTACCTAGTAGATATACATCTTTTGTGTATTTATTTGTGAATTAAACATTGTAGAAGAAAGAAATTATGTTGTTTGTGGGATTGGTTTTTTCATTTTTTCACCCTACAATATATGTGTGTCGACCTCACACCTCACAACTGCACACATTTGAATATGCATGCATGTTTCTTAAATCTGATCGCCACACGTGCATGAGTTGCACCATTGCACCCTGCACACATGTCTATATCTTGGGAAATTATTTCCCTTGTTTGCATCCATATCCAGGTTTCAAGGGGTTTTATCTAAGATATGAATCCTCTATTGTCTATATAGAGACTTGACACAATAAATTTTCTTGCTTGTTTTCTTTGGTGTGGTTTACAGGCATAAATAAAACAAATCCTAGATTGTATGTTTAGGTGTTTGGTTGAGTGAATTCTATGAACTAATGTTTTCTACATACTTGTTTTCTTTTTGAGATTGCATGAGATTGGGTTTGTTATCCCCAATTTCTAGGGATAACTAAGGATATGATGTCTCAAGGCCCTCAGGTTACATACATGGAGTACCGAGAGACAAATGACTGACATCGTCCACATACACAGACAAAGACTCACTTCACCACCACACATCATGGATTCGTCACGATGGCATTCACCACATCAGCTTGCTTCCGGAGGATGATGGGCCTTGATCCATGAGGTACAAGTCAGGTATTGTGGTAAGTGTCACTTTAATACTTGAGGCATTTGAGTATGTTTCATTTAAAGTTGCTTTTGATTGTAGAACTTATACTTGGAAATTATGCTCTTTTCCCTATTTCACCTTGGCGGTTGACATTGTTCTTTAGTAACTGGTCGCCCTTGGGAATGGGTTTGCTACTGGGAGGTCCCCTTGACAAGTCATCTATTGGAATAATGAGAGGGGGGTTTGAATCAATATGAACTCTTTTTACCACTTTCAATCACAATATATAATATTCAACTTTATCAACAATACATCATTTATTATTTCATTCAATATATTATGAACATATAACCAAAAGCAGTACCATTCAATAATATCATATCAGATACACAGTACATCAGAATTTACGTGGAAACCCAAATGGGAGAAAACCATGGAATGATTTCTTATATATATCAAGAATACATTCATAGGAAGCACCAACTTCCAAATTCCCGAGCACCAACCCCCTGATTTATAGGCACCCACTTGAAGGAAGCACAAACTCCCTGAGTTCTCTGATGCCAACTTGAAAGAAGCACCAACTCCCTGAGTTATCCGACACCAACTTGAAGGAAGCACCAACTCCCTGAGTTCTCCGACACCAACTAGAAGGAGTCTAAGAGCCCCTAATTTACATGCACCAACCTAATGGAAGCACCAACTCCATGAGCTCTCTAGCACCAAACAGAAGGAGGCTACGACCCCCTTTCCTTGCCTCATCCTATCGCCCTGAAATATAAGTGTAGACTCATTGTTACTACCATTGATATTATCACTTCTAATGTCACCAATACATCAACCAACCTATCACTGTCATTGTCACATTAACCAACATGTCAATTTCACTGTCACATCAACCAACTTTTCACTGGCACTGTCACATCAACCAACCTGTCACTTGATTGTCACATCAACTAACCTATCACTGTCACTGTCATATCACCCTGTGACTACCACTATCACATCAACCAACCTATCACTATCACTGTCACATCAACCTGTGACTACCATTGCCACATCAACCAAACTGTCACTGTCACTTTCACATCAACCTGTGACTAGCATTGTACATCAACCAATATGTCATTGTCATTGTCACTATATCTATCACTGATATGCCATCATCAACCAATTGATCCACTTATGTGGATAAAAAAACCATAACCAAAGCATTTACATCAACCTGTACCAACCATGTGTCAACCATGCACATCAACCTGTACCATACCATGTACTAGAACTTGTACCATACCATGTACATCAACCATGTACCGAAACCTATACTATACCATGTACATCAACCTGTACCATACCATGTACATCAACCATGTACTAGAACTTATACCATACCATGTACCGAAACCTATACTATACCATGTACATCAACCATGTATTGAAACCTATACCATACCATCTATATCAACCATGTAACATACCAAGTACTAGAACTTGTACCATACCATATGCCAAGTATCCAAGATGTGCCTCAAACAATGTATCATACCATCATCAAGGTGTACCATGCGTAATCATAAGCATCAAAACTAACACATAAGCATACCTCTGATCTTATATCTAACCTCATACACAAGATTTCATACTTGTATCTCTTCCTCAACTTCAGCAACAAGAGAATAACATCTTCATCAAACTTTACCTTAGTCTCACGAGACTAGTTTTGGATTAGTCACAAACCCTAACTTTAAACAATCATAACTCTATACCTATAATGAATAAAGATATGAAATTTTAACCACAGATACTATGAGATATTTATTCCATCTCCTCAAAATTTTAGGTTCTGAAACTTCTCATAATAGAAGTTATAATGAAAATGGAAAACCTTCCTGAATTTTATCCTATCTTGGAGAGAGAACATGTACAGCATGCCACGCACTCAATATTTGAGATATGATTCTAAAATTATCCCACAAGATAATACAAACTATTATATTTCCACTACAATTTTTCTCATAGAATTTGTATCCTCTATGAGGAAGTTATGACTATTTTACCCGAAACACTTGTTTGAGACTAGTTTTCGGACTAGCCAAAAACCTTATCTTCCATAGAGTGTATATACATAAATACAATGACCCAGAAGCTGAAAGTTTTACCATGGATACCTTAATATTTCATCTCAACAACCTTCGATTTTTTCTATCTGAATCATTCTAGAAAACAATTTATAGAAAAAATGGTAAGATGACCTTTGAATAACATACCTTAGAACACATCATCACAAGACTTCATCCTCCCTTGGAATTTCTCCCTTATTCACTTCATCTTCCCTCTGAAATTCACCTCAGATATCCTCGTTTACCTCAGATAAGAATCACTTACTCACATAAAATATATTCAATAGAATGTGTGTGTGAATGTACTTATGAGTGACTTCTTGAGATGTGTATATACTTTTTCTAAGTAACCTCTTTCCTTAACTTTAGGGATTCTTGAACTTTCTTGTTACAACCACTTTACCCTTTGATTAATGACTTGAAACAAATTAGCGGCTTCTTAACCCATTTTTGGGGCTTCTTAACTCATCTTTGGGGCTTCCATAGGGGCTTCTTAACCCATCTTTGGGGCTTCCAACTTCATGACCTCATAACTCCTCAACCGTGAGGAACTATGTGATGTTCCACCTACTGTTGGAAACGGCATGACGAGGACAATAAAGATGACTCATTATTTTTTTCTCATGGTTGATAAGAATTACAAATGGATGAACTCTAAAGTGGTCCCATTATGGTGAAAGCCCTCACAGAAAGACGCTTTGTGGATTGAGTTATCCTAGAATTATGGTTAGAGAACCCATGCTTAATTGTGGAATAATGAGATGAAGGTCAGTGAATTTTTCAGTTAAACTATCCTAGATGGATAGTGTTTGTCATGCCATTTCCAGTGGTATGTGGAACGTCACATAACTCCTCACGGTTAGATATTTATGGCCATATGAAGTTGGAGAACCCTCATGAGTCATATAGAAGCCCCCAAAAGTCAAGTCTTTGAAAAAGAAATTATTTAAATAATAAAGTAAATGGAGAACTCCCTAAAGTAAGGAAAGTGTAAAGCTACATGAAAGTATAAATAAGAGGAAAAGCTCTCTCATTTAAACACACTTGAACATATTGAATATCTTTTGTTGTGTGAGGCTTATTGCAAGTACTCATTGATACATTTGAAGTTGCGAAGGTCTAAGGTAGTACGAAGGGTTGACGGCGACATTCTCGGAATTACAGTTAATACAAAAAAAACCCTATTTTCTGAGGTGTACACAGGCTGATAGTGTATTAAGGTGCGTACATATTGATTTATGCGTGGGTTCTCAATGTATTAGGGTGCATACGTACGCGGGATGACAGTGTATTAGGGTGCATACATGTTGGTAAAGCCATGGAAACTTGAGAAGATGAAGATGCATATGTTCTATATTCTAAGATCAAGATCCCAGGAAGGTCTACAATGCTCAGATACATCATATCTATCCATTGGTTCAAAAGGTATGTCTTATTTCTATGAATAGTTGGATTTTGATGTATGCATGAGAAATGGTTATGGAGATTTAAAGATTCTCCCTAGAGAGACTAGTGGTTGCATGGGATATTCTTCATAAGTCAGATCTACAGAAATATAGTGTTGGTATATTTATCATTGATACTTCTTGTTGAGGCACATCTTGTATTTCTTTGCATATGGCTAAGGGTTTTTGGTACATGGTTGAGAGCTTGTATTTGTGAAGTCGTTGATGTATTCAGAGGTTGAATATAAGAAATAGTTTGATGACTAGATCATGTGAGGGTTATTATAATTGTTCATAATTACACACACTTATATGGAACATGACTAGAGAGAGATATTTATGCTTTGTTGTAAAGGTTATGTATGAGGATGCATGCATAGGGTACAGTTACAGTCTGGATACAGTGACAAGTTACAGATCTATGTGAAAGAAGTTACAAAGGGTCAGAAGTTTTCAAGAGAAAGGAAACCCTAGTTTTCAGAAGGCATACGCAGGCTGCATAACAGTTTGGTCGCATACATACGTGGGTTGCATAACAGATAGGGCATGTACATACACATTCTGCAGCACTACAGGTCGCATACCTGTTGTTTTTGTTGATACATGTTCAGTTCTAGTATAGATTGATTATAGGGAAGTTGTACAGGTTGGATGTAGGTCAGTGGTATAGATTGATACAGTTGTACAATGGTGCATATCACAGTGACAGTGTGACAGTTGTTCCATCATTCTACTTCTACTTCAGGGCAGTTGGATGGGGCAAGGACAGGTGGTTGTATCCACCTTCTGGTTATAGCCAGAGAACATACGGGGTTGTAGCATCCTTTTGGTTGTATCTAGAGAATTGGGGAGTTGGAGCTTCCCTCAGGTTGTAGACTAAGAAACTAGGAGGTTGGAGCCTCCTTCTAGTTGCAGCGAGAAAACAAAGGAAGTTGGTGCTGCCAATGAATGTAATTCTTCAAGACATATAAGAAAAATCATTATGTGGTTTTCTCCCGCTTTGGGTTTCCACGTAAAAACACTGATGTATTATGTATGTGTTTGATTGTTCATTTGTTCATTGTTTATTTACTCTGTAACTATTGGATAATAATTCTACATTGATATAACACTTGTATTTTTGGAGAAAAATGATTAAATTGCTCTATTGGATTAAATTGATCTATTATTTTTGGAGAAAATGGATTAAATTGCTCTATTAAATTGATCATGGATAGCAACAACTTGTATAAAAATGGAATACCACAGTTTGATGGACAGAAGTATGCATTTTGGAGCATAAGAATGAATACATATATACAGGCACAGAGATTTGAAATTTGGCAATAAATTGTAGATGGATACATAGTACCAGTAGTTTTGCCAACAAATGACAAAGCAGTGAAACTCGGTCAGAATAATTCCAAAGCCATAAATGCACTTCTGAATGGTCTTACTGAAACAGTATTCACCAAAGTTGCACATTGTAAATCCGCTAAAGATATTTGGGGCAAACTTTGAAATATTTATGAAGGAGATTCAAAAGTCAAAGCAGCAAAGCTTCAAACTTACAGAGATCAGTTCGAACAACTTAAGATGAAGGAAGATGAGAATATTGCAGCTTACTTTTTACGAGTTAATGAAATAGTAAATGCAATCATAGGATTGGGAGAAGAAATAGAAGAATCTGTAATTGTTCAAAAAGTACTAAGATCTCTTCATATGATATTTGACCCTAAGATATCAACACTAGAAGAAAGAGTAGATCTAAACTCAATAAGCATGGACGAACTACATGGAATCTTCACAGCGTATGAAATGAGAACTGAATAGGAAAATCCATATGTAAAAGAAGCATCCAAAAGATCAAAGAAAAAGGGAAAGCAACAAGAAAAAGAACATAGCAGCAATAGTGACGTCTCAAAAGATGATGAAGAAGTGGCCAACTTTGTCAGAAGACTGAACAAGGGAACCGACGGTAGGTATAGAGGTAAGCTTCCTTTAATTTTTTTTAATTGTGATGGTATTGGTCATTTTTCTAACAAATGTCCTCATAAGAAAAAGATAAATGATGAAGGTGACTCAAAAATCAAAAAAACATATAAAGGAAAAAGAACCACAAAGAAAATTTTCAAGAAAGCTTATGTACCAAAGAAGACATCTCATCATCAGATGAAGATGAAATCAGTGACAATGAGACAGAAAGAGTTTTATTTATGGCAGTAGAAGACTCTGATAAAGAATACTCTGAAGTAGAATATGAAGAAGTCGAAGAAGAAATTGAAGAGGCAGAAGTTAACTAACGCGGGGAATTGATGAGTGCCATAGAAGTTATCAGAAGAGAAAAGAGGAAAAACAAGAAGTTACAAGTGAACTAGACAAGAAAGAAGACACTCAGGAATTATAACAAATGATCACAAATTTGAAGGTTCAAATTGAAGAAGATAAAAGAATTGAAGAAGCACTCAAAGAACAACTAGAAGGAAGGGACGGGATCATTGAAAATTTGGAAGCATAAATTGTCACATTAAGAAAGGATCTTCAAAAGAAAAATATGCAAAACAACTCAAAAGTTTTGAATGACATTATCAGCAGTCAAAGGCCTAATCATGACAAGTCTTGACTTAGATACAATCAGACAGAAAAGGAATCAAGCTCCAAAACAACAGAACAAGAAACATATCCAAAAAGCTATGCAGAAACAATTAAATGGGATAGGAAGGTCTACAGAGAAAATTATAGGGACACTCCTCCACCAAGAAGATTCATATTTCAGAATCAACGACCGACAGAAACAGATAGGTCTCAGGAAGAAGAAGGATTCATAAGAGCACCTCCTTTCAGAAGATCTTCAACTCCTAGGTATCAAACTATCTTTTTTGGTTTATGTTATGCATGTAATAATTTTTGACATAAAGTTGTAAACTACAAATCTAACAACAGGAACATAAACAACTTTGAAAGTCATACACAAAAGGGTTATCCAAGAAGGCCTAGTAAAACACAGAGAAGAAGTTACAACAATTTTGAATCATTGAGCACTAAAGTGGAATTCTACAAGTGTAACAACTTTGGACACATGGCCAAAGATTGCAGAATGACAATCCCTCCTAGAGAACCACAATAGGACAACAAAAATCACAGAAAAGAACCTCGGAAAAGGACATGGGTAAGAAAGCAGAATCAGTACAACAATGAAGAATGCACACTCGCTCTACAAACTAAGCAAAAGAAACGTGGTTGGTATGTTGATAGTGGTTGTTCAAAACACATGAGAGGTGATAGAGACAGGTTTCTTACATTAAGAAAGGAAATATATGGATCAGTCTCCTTCAGAAATGATGATTTAGCTAAAATCATTGGAAAAGGGATAGTCAGAATTGGGAACAAGAATACAAAGGGAGAAATTGTTCTACTAGTAGAAGATATGAAACATAATCTTCTAAGTGTGAGTCAAATGTGTGACCAAGGTCATAAAGTTACTTTCGATTCAAAAAAGTGCAAGATAAGAAAAGAAGGTTCAGGAAATTTGATTGCTACAGCTGTGAGAACTTCAAGCAACATATATGTGTTAAGTGAAATTGGAAATGAAAAGTGTTGTCTAGGAAAGGAAGATGAAAGTTGGATATGGCACAGAAGAATGAGTCACATACATTTTGATAACCTTGTCGAATTCAGCAAAATATAAGTAGTCAGAGAAATGCCCCAGATCACAAAACCAACCAACACTTTATGCAAGCATTGTCAACAAGGAAAGCAAACAAATACCAGGTTCAAATCAAAGGAATATTCAACGACAAGACCAATGGAAATTGTGCATACTAATCTAGTTGGATCAACTACAACAAAGGGTTTAAGAGGTGAGAAATACTTTATGTTATTAGTTGATCATTATACAAGAATGACTATAGTTTGTTTTCTCAAGAATAAGTCAGAAGCTTTTGAAAACTTCAAGATCTACAAGGAAATGATCGAAAATGAAATGGATTCAAAAATCAAATGCTTGAGATCTGATAATGGAGGAGAGTTCACTTCAAAGTAATTTATGGACTACTGCAGCAGTCATGAAATAAAAAGGCAATTCTTCATTGCTAGGACACCTCAACAGAATGGAGTTGTTGAAAGAAAGAACATGACAGTACAGGAAATGGCTCGAACAATGCTAATGGATTCCAAATTGATCGACATTTTTTGGACAAAGGCAATGCATACAGCAATTCACATTCAAAATAGAGTAATGCTCAGAAACAACATTGACAAAACTCCCTACGAGATAAGGAAAGGAAGACTAGCAAATGTGAAGCACTTCAGAGTTTTTGGAAGCAAATGCTACATCAAAAGAGAATATGGAAGAATGGGAAAGTTTGACTCTCGTGTTGAAAAAGGAGTACTTGTTGGTTACTCAAGTACAAGGAAAGATTACAAGTGTTACAACCTGAGATTGAACAAAGTTGTCGAAAGAATCAACGTAACAATTGATGAAATAGGTAGACAAGAATTAAAGGAAGAAGAAAATGAATCAATGGAAAAACTTTATGAAGAAGAAACAAAAGATGAAAAAGAAGGGGAAGATAAAGAGGATCCGACAGAAGCAGAAGAGCAAGTTCAACAAGTGCCTCCAAAGACACTTAGCAGACGAGTACAAAAGAATCATTCTTCAGATCAAATTATCAGAAAAAAAAAAATGCAGGAGTTGAGACTACAAGAAGAATGTGTTCACCGGAACAAATGCACCTAGCACTCACATCTACGATTGAACCAACCTGTTTTGAAGAGGCCGGCAAGGATGGATTTTGGAATAAGTTCATGGATGAAGAATTGGATCAAATAGAGAAAAATGACACTTGGGAATTGGTTCCAAGACCAAAGGATAAGAATGTGATCGGCACAAAGTGGGTATACAAGAATAAATTGAATGAAGATGGATAGGTTACAATGAACAAAGCTAGATTGGTATGTAAAGGATATGCACATGTTGAAGGAATTGATTTTGAAGAGACATTTTCCCAAGTTGCCGGAATGGAAGCAATCTGATTGCTTTTAGCTTATGCATGCTCCAAAAATATTAAAGTGTATCAAATGGACGTAAAATTAGATTTTTTGAATGGGGAACTTGAAGAAGAAGTCTACATTGAACAACTAAAAGGATTTCATATGTCAGAGAACGTAGATTATGTGTGTAAATTAAAGAAGGCCTTGTATGGTCTAAAACAAGCTCCTAGAGCATGGTACTCTAGACTGGATAAATATCTACAATAGATAGGGTTCAGAAAAGGAAGTGCAGACAGCAACCTCTACATCAAGGTAAGTCAAGATAGTATTTTATTAATTGAAGTTTATGTTGATAATATTATTTTTGGTAGTGATGATGACAGGTTAAGCCAAAAATTTGCAAAGGATATGCAGAATGAATTTGAAATGTCATTACTTGGAGAACTATCCTTCTTTCCGGGACTTCAGATACGTCAAAGAAACTAAGGAATTTTCATTTCTCAAACCAAGTATATTAGAGAAATGCTAAAGAGGTTCAGAATGGAAGATTGCAAACCAGTTATCACTCCCTTGAAAACTAGTTGCAAGTTGAGCAAAGATGATTATTCAAAGTCTACAGATCAGAGACAATACAGGTCAATGATTGGTAGCCTACTATATGTGACAGCATCCAGACCAGATGTAACGCAAGCAGTTGGACAGGTGGCACGGTTTCAAGAAGCACCAAAGGAATCACATGTATTAGCAGTGAAGTGGATTTTTATATATCTCAAAGGAACATAAGAGTTTGGATTATGGTATCCAAAAGGAAAGGATCTATCACTTATTTCCTACACAGATGTAGATTGGGCAGGTTGTATTGATGACCAACGAAGAACCAGTGGAGCATCATTCTACTTGGGTGAGTGTTTAGTATCATGGCTAAGCAAGAAACAATCATCAGTATCTTCATCTACAGCTGAGGCAGAGTATATTGCAGCAGCAACATGTTGTACACAGGTTCTTTGAATGAAACAAACTCTGACAGATATACAGGTTGAGTATGATGATCCCATTCCAATCTATTGTGATAATACAAGCGCCATCAGTATCTCAAAGAACCCACTGATCCACTCTAAGAAGAAGCACATTCCAATCAAGTATCACTTTCTAAAGGAATAGGTTGCAGAAAAGAACATCAGAGTTGAGTATGTGGGCACAAAAGAACAAGTGACAAACATCTTTACAAAACCACTTCCATGGGAATCCTTTGAGTATCTTCGCCAGAGACTTAGATTTATTTATACTACAAAATGAATGTGTTTGAATGCTTATCTTATATGTCTTAGATGTACATGAGGAAGCACCATAAAGAGGACAGTTCAGTTAGGGGGAGCAGCCCCGGATGGAAAGATACCTTTACCATTGATGACAAAGGGGGAGATATTTATCAGATGCAGAGGACAAAGGCATGATTCTAGGGGGGAAAATGGTCATAGAGATGCAATGCAGAGGATAGAGGCATGGTTCCATGGGGAGCATGAGTGATATGACTTCAGTATTGCATAGCATGATTTCAGTATTGCATCAGAGTGTTGCAATCAATGCCAAAGGGGGAGATTGTTAACTAAGGGTTGTTGTCATTGATGTCAACCCTTGAAGAAAGTTTGGTAGCACAAAGGTTTGGGTAATGGACCCAAGTTTGTTTGATGTAAAGATGACTCATTATTGTCTTGTCATGGTTGATAAGAATTACAAATGGATGAACTCCAAAGTGGTCCCCTTATGGTGAAATCCCTCATGGGAAGACGCTTTGTAGATTGAGTTATCCTAGAATTATGGTTAGAGAACCCATGCTTAATTGTGGAATAATGATATGAAGGTCAGTGAATTTTTTAGTGAAACTATCCTAGATGGATAGTTCTTGTCATGCCATTTTCGGTGGTATGTGGAACGTCACATAACTCCTCATGGTTAGAAAGTTATGGCCATATGAAGTTGGAGAACCCTCATGAGTCATATAGAAGCCCCCAAAAGTCAAGTGATTGCAAAAGAAATTATTTAAATAATAAAGTAAATGGAGAACTCCATAAAATAAGGAAAGTGTAAAGCTACATGAAAGTATAAATAAGAGGCAAATCTCTCTCATTTAAACACACTTGAACATATTGAATATCTTTTGTTGTGTGAGGATTATTGCAAGTACTCATTGATACATCTAAATTTGCGAAGGTCTGAGGTAGTACGAAGGGTTGACGGTGAAATTCTTAGAATTACAAAGAATACAAAAAAAACCCTATTTTCTGAGGTGTATGCAGGATGACAGTGTATTAGGGTGCGTACATACTGAGTTATATGCGGGATGTCAGTGTATTAGGGTGCATACGTACATGGGCTGACAGTGTATTAGGGTGCGTACATGTTGGTAAATCCATGGAAACTTGAGAATATAAAGATGCAGAGGTTCTAGATTATGAGATCAAGCTCCTAGGAAGGTTTATAGTGTTGTTGGCCCTTGACCAAGTTTTGGGAGATTCTTGGTCATGTTGACCTATTTTGGACTTCGATAGCCTGTCGAAGGAGGAGCGCAAGATGAAGCGGAGATCATGGGATCTTGTCCCACTTTTGGGTCCTTTTTGGGTTTTTGGGATTATGTAATGGGATTGGGATGTCGGCCCATGGGTTTACCCATGCTTAGACCTATTTTGTATGTATAAATAGATGTATAGGAAATGTAAGGAAAGGCATCTATAGGCATCTATGTGATGTATGCTAAGTGAAATTGTGGCTTGTAAGTGCTTTGTGCATGATTGTAAGAGACTTGCAGAGCTAAGTGCAAGTGGTTGTAACAGACAGTGGAAGGCTTTGTTCTATAACGCAAGGAAGAAGGATCTAGTGAGCTGCGCAATTCTTCTATCCTATGCAGAGAAGGGTTTTGATGCCTCTTTTCTTGTAACCGATTGAAGACACTAATAAAGAAGAAGAGTTGGTGGATGTAGCCCCAGGGTGGGGGTGAACCACATAAACATTGTGTTGTCTTGCTTTGTTCTTGTCTTAATGTGTTTATGTCTTCTTTGGCTAAGTGCTTTGAGATGATTAGATAGATATAATTATTCTTAGTGCTAATGATGTGTAGAATGTTAGATCTGATATATATGAATATGCTCAGTGCTTGATCTACCAGATCTGATCTATTTTACCTATGCTAAGTGCTTAAATACATTAGATCAGTTTGAATACTACGAAGCTTTGTTTTATCAGCGAAGTGGATATTGATTGCATATTGAGGGACTGATGGTGCTAAGTTCTCTATTAAGTCGATGCTAAGTGCTCTATTAAGTCTTAGAATCACATATTTGTGTCCCAGCTAAGGTTCCAGACACTTGAGTCTTGCAACCACACCTACGGCTACCTCGGGTGAGACTTCATCTACTTCACAGGTGTTGTTGAAAGGGTTGGTAGTTAGGGTTTTGTTGGTGTGTTGTTGTAGCGCTGAACCCTGGGTATACCCCTGTGCCAACAAATGGTTCCATTGTCGGGACCTGAAAATGTGATTGTTGGGAACTAAGGAAGAAGAAGCTTTGTGCAAAGATTCAATTTGAAACCATGAAATCTATGTGTGTTGATCTTCTATCTTAGTACGTAGCATTTTACTTGACCTATGAAGCTTTGTGCCAAGAAAAGAGGTCAGATCTAAATAAAAGAAGTAAGATCTGTAAGCTCTATGCTCTGTAAAGGTAAGAATAGTGAAAATTTTCTAGATCTGAAAGCTTTGTGCTCTGTAAAAGTAAGATTAGTGAAATTGTTTGTTTCTAAAAGTATGGATCTAGGTATGTTTGATATATTCTGACCTAGCTTGAAAACTAGGGCATTGTTAGATGAAAAAAGGTTTGATATGAATAGATCTGATAAGAATACTGAAAGATATGTTATACCTGTGCATAGAAAGAATGTTTGGACTAACCAATGGATGCAGGATCCTAGAAAGAATTTTTTGCAGGTTATCTCCTATGACCCTAGCATGCAATACAGGAGAAGTTGGGGATCGTTTAAAAGAAAGCAAGGATTAACCCTTTGTTACAATTGCAGAAAATTGGGACATCTTGCTAAGGAATGCCCTAGAAGAAGACCTAGTTGTCTATGTTGTAAAGCTATGGACCATGAAGTGTTGGATTGCCCTAGAATGATTGCTAAGCTTGAAAAAATGAATCTGAACCAAGAAAACCCAAGGCAAATCCAAAAATGGAAAAACTCCAACAATAATCAGAGAAGGAATTACTACAGATAAAAGAAACCTTGAATGACCACCGACATGTTAGATTATCAAAGATCTTTAAAGAAAAAGAATGCATTGAAGCAAGAATAGGAGACTTCGACATTGACTGTGTTCTGGATGAGGAAACACAGGCAAATATCATGACAGAGAGAACTTGGAAAGCTATAGGGAGGCCTGCTATGACTCCTTCATTAGGAAGAATAGGGTTATTCAGAGGAAAACTGGTAAACCTATGTGGAAAGCTCGCTCAGATATCTATGAATGCCAATGGAATTTTGACAGAAGAAGATTTTGAGATTATCAAATTTATTGAGGACAACGCCCCATTTACCATGTTACTAGGAAAAACTTGGATTGATAGAGATCAAGCCAGATGAAACGAAGAAGAAGAAGTTTTGGAACAACAGAAACAAGAGTTAAAAGATTTTGTGACCAGAAGGATTGCACAGTTGATTGAAGAATAGGAGAACAGATTGAATATATTTAACACTAGAGGCCTAGTTGTCAAAGCTGCAAGAGCATTAGAGGACTCACAGAAGACTGAAGTACCTATCTTAGATAAATAAGAGATGTTACCCCTAAATCCTAGGAAAGAATCTCAACATCACGAAGTGACTATGTCCAAAGAAGATAAGAATCAGAATGGAAAAAGGACCACCGAGACGAAGCTCGCGGGAAAGAAGGCTAGGAAGCTAAGTAAGAAGAGGGCTAATATTGAAAAGTTACAAAAGGTTCCAGAGGCAACTTCATAGAAAGAAAATTTGCAGAATTGGAGCTTCGTCGGGATATCAGAACAGAAACACATGACACTTCTCCATGGCGAAGCAATATAGTCTTTGGGAACGATATATCCATTCGACTGTCGCTTTGAATGGGTCGGAAAAATTTATGGTTCACCACCAGACCATTGGAATGTTCCATAATGGACAGAACAAGAGTTAATGAGGCTTCATACCCGTTACAAGCGAACCTTTGCCAAGTTGCCTACTTATCCCGTCGCGTCATGCACGGAGAACACTTTTTCTAACTGGGATTTTGAGCCCATAGACTAAGTGAATTGTATACAGAGATCATTTATTCTAGTGTAGTGTCTGAGTTAATCATGATCCCGATAATTCTTAATCCCAAGCATGTATGTCTGACGAGCTCACTGCAGTTGAAGAAACAGTGACATAAGTACTCCTCGACTTGATGACTGAAAGAGCCATGTCGAAGAGAGGATTGCCTACAAATGTAAAAGCATATTCAACAAGAGGATTGTCGGCCTCTCCGTCCACTGCTCAAGCTAGACCATCCCGGCCAGTAGATGAAAAGAGAACTAAGCACAGGGATGATCTCGCGAATGATAAATTGATCCTGAGTATACTACCTGCCTATATACCACCTTTGAGCAATGCGACAAACCGAGAAAGTGTGCCCAGATATTTTGAATATACCTTGGTTACAGCGTACCTCTCGAAAGGGATACGCGCAAACCAAGATAAGATTGCAGCGTTGAAGTTTAGCGAATTCAACCTCAGCGATAAGAAGGTCTATAGAATGCTCACCCCGCATAAGTACCTGACCATAATGAAAAGAAAAAATTTGAAGATCATCCCTCAGTCATGGACCCATAACCTCGCGCAATCCACACTACTCAAAGTCATGAAGATCCCGCACTTCAGAAGGCACCAAGAGGTGAATGCATGCGTCAAGTTGTTGTTGTCCTATTATCATGGAGGTTATTTGTGGTTAAACTGTCGCATAACAGTTGATCCAACATTGATCAATCAGATCATGGGCTTGAGTATGAAAGGCCTTGACCCACAAGATTTCTACCCCGGAAAGACCGCAGATCGTGCTCTCGCCCAAAGGATCAAGGACACTTATGGCGATGTCGAGAAGGGAATGCGAGGCTACAAGGTAGCCTCTATCTAGAGTGGTGCAGTGCATCTCGCTTGTCAATTGATTTTTGGGAAGTTAGTACAAAAGAACCGACCCACCCAAGTCGCTGTATTTGTAGTCGACCTCGTAGGGAAGTGCGTGGAGGGCCTACAAATGAATTGGGCACAGTACCTGGTAAATCAATTAGAACTTGACTGCAAAGAAGCACATGATCAAGGGTATGAATTTAATTTTAGCTGGTTATTGATCCTGATCACTTTCATCGCCTGGGAGATGTCGGAAGGTGTGACCTTCCCGGACATGAAGCCCTTTGAACCTCTGGCCGTGAAGTTCAGTACATTGTGGTACTTGAGTGACATGAATAATCAATGGCATTCAAATGTCATGTTCCATACATATTACAACTAGTTGAAAGTAGCCATCCAGTTTGACCCTCGTATGACCCCGAATACTCTCCACAGGTTTTGGCCTTTGATGAAGTTCAGCGTTGATCGACATTTTATTTACATCACAACGCACGCAGATGGCCATAAGCAACAGTTGTAGTCCTACTATAGGATAACAAAGGAAGACTTGGAAGAGATCACCAAGGAATGGTCAGCGGACCTCCTTATTTCAGCAAACCCTGTAGAGATGTCCAACGTCGACAGTCCAGAAACTACGCAGGATACACCCGGACCTAGTAAGACAAAGAATCCTGAAGAAGTTTAAGATTTAGACAGCACATCCATGAAAACTGCTTCTGCATCACCGGAGTAAAGAGGTGATGGAGAAGAGATTGATGGCACAAAATCTGAGCAAAAGAAAGGTGAGGTCACACCGCCTAGAGACGAGAAGGACCCCTCAAAGAAAAGGAAGGTTTCCCCTCCGAAACCCTCCTCTCGGAAAAACGTAAAAGCAAACAGGACCAAGTTCTATATTGTCCTCACTCTAGATGAATTCAATTTCATTGTAGCAAGGTTATGGAAGTAACTCAATGGCTCCAACCAGTGCAAGAGAAGGCATGCCAACTGTTCACAGAGGTTGAAAGCCAAGGAACAAAACTAGAATAGGTTGTTATCGCAGCCGAACAATGCCTAGAAGGGTCGGTGAATGATGCAGTGATCTAGAAGTTCACCGAGCAAGAGGTTGTAGCACAACATCATGTCAAAGCAGCTTGAGTCAAGCTCAAGGCATTCGAGGTGGAACTAGTCAGACCAGAGTGACTTGGGATGAGTCACAGGTGATTTTTAGGGGCTTGTTGGCCCTTGACCAAGTTTTGGGAGATTCTTGGTCATGTTGAACTATTTTGGACTTCGACAACCTGTCGAAGGAGGAGCGCAAGACGAAGCGGAGATCACGGGATATCGGCCCACTTTTGGGTCCTTTTTGGGTTTTTGGAATTATGTAATGGGATTAGGATGTCGGCCCATGGGTTTACCCATGCTTAGGCCTATTTTGTATGTATAAATAAATGTATAGGCAATGTAAGGAAAGGAATCTATCGGCATCTATGTGATGTATGCTAAGTGAAATTTTGGCTTGTAAGTTATTTTTTCATGATTGTAAGAGACTTGCAGAGCTAAGTGCAAGTGGTTGTAACAGACAGTGGAAGGATTTGTGATATAACGCAAGGAAGAAGGATCTAGCGAGTTGCGCAGATCTTCTGTCCTATGTGGAGAATGGTTTTGATGGCTCTGTGCTTGTAACCTATTGAAGACGCTAATAAAGAAGAAGAGTTGGTGGACGTAGCCTCAGGGTGGGGGTGAACCACGTAAACACTGTGGTGTCTTGATTTGTGCTTGTCTTAATGTGTTTATGTCTTTTTTGGCTAAGTGCTTTGAGATGATTAGATAGATCTGTTTATGCTTAGTGCTAATGATGTGTAGAATATTAGATCTGATATACATGAATATGCTCAGTGCTTGATCTACTAGATCTGATCTATTTTACCTATGCTAAGTGCTTAAATACATTAGAACAGTGTGAATACTGTGAAGCTTTGTTTTATCAACGAAGTGGATATTGATTGCATATTGAGGGACTGATGGTGCTAAGTGCTCTATTAAGTCTTAGAATCACATATCTATGTCCCAGCTAAGGTTGCAGACACTTGAGTCTTGCAACCACCCCTGCAGCTACCTCGGGTGAGACTTCATCTACTTCGCAGGGTTTGTCGAAAGGGTCGGTAGTTAGGGTTTTGTTGGTGCGTTGTTGTAGTGTTGAACCATGGGTCTGCCCCTGTGCCAACAAGTGCTCAGATACATCAGATCTATCCATTCGTTCAAAAGTTATGTCTTATTTCTATGAATAGTTGGATTTTGATGTATGCATGAGAAATGGTTATGGATATTTGAAGATTCTCCCTAGAGAGACTAGTGGTTGCATGGGATATTCTGCATAAGTCAGATCTACAAAAATATAGTGTTGGTATATTTATCATTGATACTTCTTGTTGAGGCACATCTTGTATTTCTTGGCATATGGCTAAGGGTTTGTGGTACATGTTTGAGATCTTGTATTTGTGAAGTGGTTGATGTACTTAGAGGCTGAATATCAGAAAAGTTTTGATGACTAGATCATGTGAGTGTTATTATAATTGTTCATGATTACACACACCTATATGGCACGTGACTAGAGAGAGATATTTATGCTTTAGGTAAAGGTTATGTATGAGGATGCATGCATAGGGTACAGTTACAGTCTAGATACAGTGCCAGGTTATAGATCTATGTGAAAGAAGTTACAGAGGGTCTGAAGTTTTCAAGAGAAAGGAAACCCTAGTTTTTAGAAGGCATGCGCAAGTTTCTTAACAGTTTGGTCATGTACATACGCGGGCTGCATAACAGATAGGGTGCGTACATACACGTGCTATAACACTACAGTTCATGTACCTATTGTATTTTTGTTGATACATGTTCAGTTCTGGTACAAATTGATTACAGGGAAATTGTACAGGTTGGATGCAGGTCAGTGGTACAGATTGATACAGTTGTACAGTGGTATCTCTAATAGTTATAGTGTGACATTGGTTCCATCATTCTACTTCTACTTCAGGGCGGTTGGATGGGGCAAGGACAGGTGGTTGTAGCCAGAGAACATAGGGGGTTGTAGCCTCCTTCTGGTTGTAGCCAGAGAATTGGGGAGTTGGAGCTTCCCTCAGGTTGTAGCCTGAGAAACTAGGATGTTGGAGCCTCCTTCCAGTTGCAGCTGGAAAACAAAGGAAGTTGGTGCTTCCAATGAATGTAATTCTTCAAGACATATAAGAAAAATCATTATGTGGTTTTCTCCCGCTTTGGGTTTCCACGTAAAAACACTGGTGTACTATGTATGTGTGTGATTTCTCATTTGTTCATTGTTTATTTACTCTTTAACTATTGGATGATAATGCTACATCGATATAATACTTGTATTTTTGGAGAAAAAGGATTAAATTGCTCTCTTACTGATTCACCCCCCTCTTAGTAATCCAACATCTTTGAGAACTTTTTTAATTTTGATAAGGTAGTTTTGATGCACATGTTTAGGTGGATCTTGTATTAAATGCGATTTTACTTTCCATGATACATTTGACTTTGGATCCTTGGAGGGCGCACTTGTCTGTCTTTGCAGGACCTTGTAGGTGGAGATTTTGGAGGGATAATCCTAGCTTGGGCCTTCATTGGGACAGGAATCCCATAGGTTGGATGCTATGACCTAGAAATTGGGAGTAGTCAGAGCTTGAGCGTTGCCTTTGGAGGCAAGAGAAGAGACTTTGGACAATGAGACCTAGCCCAATGTTTGGCCTTGAAATGTCAAAACGCCATCTTGAGGGCTTGATGCCACTCTAGGGCTAGGGTTTTGATGGTGGTGGTGATCTTTGAATATGTTTTGGCATAATTAATGGAGAAGGAAGACACATTTCACAGTGACACATGGCCTTTGGAGGCCTAGTGATCCCTTCAACAACTCAATGACTTCCATAAAGTGCCAAAACGTCACCCTTTTAGAGTGTGACGTCATTTTTCTAGGGTTTCTTAATGTGTAAATTCAAATTAAAGTTGTAAAGGGGAAAAATTAAGGGGGATGGCCCCCTTATTTTGTGGTTTACCCTAACTAATTGTGTACAAACACTTTTAGGAGGTTTTGTATAAATAAGAATCAAATTCATTTCATTTTATCATCACTCTCTCTTGAGTGAAGACATACTTGGCTGAACTTTTCACCCTCTTTGGGAAAATATATTTCTCTCTCTTGTGTAATATTTTTGGATGCTATCTTGCCTAGTGTGGAGCTAAAGTGGTGTGCCACTCATATTGGAGGTTTGACTTGGCATTTGGATGATATTTCTTGGTAAACTAGGGTTTTGTCTTGCTAGCATTGAAATTTGTAAGGAATTTTCTGCAATAATTAGTAATTTCTTCTTGTTTCAAGTTATTCTTGTCCTAAAACCCTTGGAGGAGTATAAGGGCATACACCCTCCACCAAGTTCATTTTAATTTCTATTGGATAAATCATTTTTCAAAGTTTTCTAGGAGAAGTAAGGCGTACACCTTCTTAGATTTACCTTTCTAGGTCTTGCATACTCTAGGAAGTAAAAGGACTTACACCCCTAGAGGAGTTACAAACATAGCCTTAAACATAAGACTACATAACCCATTGGCAAGGAAATAATCATTTTTTTCATTGGAGAAATAAATTACTTGCATTGGAATGCATGATTTTATGAGATATTCAATTTGTTCAAAGTGGAATCAATTCTTTGCGTTAATAGCTTGCTTGAGCCACTAGGGCATTTTGATTGGCCAAGGATATCTTGCTGTTGTTAAAAACTTATGCTACAGCAATTAGGGCCGCAGAAAACTCATTTAAATTTATTTCTCTTACTCGTTATTCAACCGTCAGAAATTTCTAAGAAGTTGCCATAGTAATCTACTAATCGTTGTGCATATTTTGGGTGGTTTACTTGTGATTTTTGGTGGTCGAATGTTTCTTTAGTAGCAATTGTTTGATACAGCCATAAGGATGTCATAATACTTTCCTGATAACTTCATATAGCATCCCTAATTCACCATCAAAGTTCATGCTTAATTATTGGAAAGTTATCTATTGTTTTAGTACTTCATTGTCCAATAATTATTTGATAATTTTGATGGTTAAATCTGTAGTAACTAGCTCTTATTCTTTCTGATATATATTCTTGTTTACTGCTGAAATATAGGACAGCAAGCTTATCTTGCTTGTCCACTTTATTTTTGGGCTTGTATCTCAATTGTTTGTCTTGTCTCGGGAAGGTGTAACACTTTGGTGCATGTACTCAAGTCTTTGGAAACCATTTACCATCATCAAGACTCATTTCCAAGCCCTCACACTTCTTCCATTATTGACCTAAGGGATTCCTCTAAAAATATCTTCATCCTCCATCTCAATCCCCCTAGGGTCACCTGGGATTCCAACCTTTAGGTGATTTCATCATCTCTAAAGCTGACAGTGGGTAGGTATTCCCATAGTTCTTTCCATCTTGTGTATTGGGATGGGATTTACCCAACCTACAATTTGTGTGATAACAGGGTTCTAGAGTTTGAAAGAAGAGTCCATTAAACAAAAAATTATATATCTTCTTTGAATTGAATTGCGAAATAGATTTTAGGTTTGCATTTTTTAATTTGGAAAAGAAAAGTATTGAATTGCAAATCATTTTCACAATTTTGTATTTGCTTCATGCAAATCGAAGTCAAAAAATCATTGAGTTTCATTCCATCTCCCTGTTTTGAGTTTAAAAAAGCCTTTAAAAGCAATGTTAAATATAAAAGCAACTAGGCTTGTATTTTTATTTATAGAAAAACCCACAATAGTTTAGGTGTTTAGGGCCTTGGTGGAGGTGTGGAGAGTAAATTCTCCAAGGGTATCAAAATGAGATTGGGAATTCATTAAAGAGTGATAAGTCCACTAGTAGAAAAATGTTTTTGCTAGGAAAGAACCTCTAACGTAAGCATCAAGCACTAGGTCAAGCCTATTTAAGTGTTGAGATATCCCCTCTCATTTGGATCAATGGGTGGATGTGGAATAGAGGACTTTGGTAGAAATTGTAGACCCTCAGGTTGATGCCTCTTCTCTAATGTTTTCATTATGAGATGAAGTCTCATATCTCCCACCCAATGTAGAATCTTAGTCCATGACTATTTCACCTAGCTAACAATTATGAACTTGCATCCTTAGTGACCTTCCTAGGTATTGCACAGGTGACTACAAGTGGGAAGTGTGTGTGATCCAAAAATTCTTAGATGTTAATTTATTTCCTAATTACACACAAACATCTAACTTGATTCGAAATAATAATGATCACTTTGATTGTTTGAATAACACATATGAATTCACTTATCTATCCAAAATCATTTCAATGATGAATAACTTGCAAGATAATTGAGTAAAATAGAACAAAAATAATATAACACATACACAAGTTTGTTAACAGAGTTTACCCAACTCAGGCTACATCTCTAGGTCTGCTTCCAATTGAGATCGCTTTATTAATGCTCAAATGCTTGTGTTTTTACAATCGCCTTCTTATGCATTTATCTATCTCAGAAACAGAGTGCACCATTGAATTCCTCTCGAAATTATGAGAAAAAAGAGTATAAACGCCTTATACTTTCCTCAAGGAACCCTTTGGAATGCATTATGATGCAAACTCAAAGTCTAGATACCCTTTGGAATGAACTTTGATGCACATGCATAGCTTGGGCACAGATTTCTAAAAATCATACTATGTGTCCCTTATCTCATTCTGAGCGTTGGTTTAAATAGGGCACAAGCCACTAACTAACATTCGGAACCTTGGGCAAAATTAATTATATTGTTGACGAAATCATGTAACATGAGACGCCTTGGGCGTCGGTTTAAATAGGGCATGAGCCACTAACTATCATCTGGAACCTTGGGCGAACTTAATTATATTGTTGATGAATTCTTGTAACATGAGATGCCTTGGGCATAGTGGTTAGGGCGTTGGAGTGTTTTATGGTGGGTCATGGGGTCGAACCTCGTCGACCACGCCATATGTTATGGCATTTTGTTACATTTGTTATGTGATAAGTCTATTATATAGTTATAACATCGTAGATCTTGGGCTTAACACTTAATACATATGATAATAGGATAGAGGGATATCCCCTTGATCTTATTGTCCTGTCAATTCAAACTCTGACCAACTTTAAGTACAAACGGATAGGTATATGGTTAAGTCACATGTCGAGGGTGTAATGGTAGGCCATTTAGTTTTTGGATGAGAAACCCAGGTTCGATCCTCCGGGATCTAACAAAATTTTATTCACCCTTAACCATATCAGGCTAATGGGAGACTGCCACATGGCGATCTCTCATTGGTCTACCTGTTCCACATTTCAAAATATGATTGGTCCACCTGGACTATACAATTACCTTGTCACCTTTCCAACTAGCTTGTACAATCATGCCACGTGGCACCATGTGGGGTCTTCATGTCATCATGCCACATGTCACCTTTCCAGTGGTGTCATGTGTCACCCCCTATTTGAATTTTTGACCTATTTGACCAAAACTTTGACTAGCCATTACTTTTGCATACGAACTCCATTTGAGGTGATTTTTCAGGAAGTCTTTTTCAAGAACATTTGAGATGATCAAATTTTGAGCATTTATGAATCCACCTAGATCACTCCTCCCCATTGGAAGCCTTTTGGACCACCAAAAGTTTTGATTAGTCAGCAAGTAAGTGAGGTTAAATCTCCCTCACCTTCCTAATCTCGATCCACTTTACTTTGCTTGATTTTATCCCTTTAAGACTAACTCGAAGATATTCCACATCACCTCATTGTGAAGTCTTGATCCTTCTTTCAAGAATAACATCTTCCTATAACTCGTCTAAATATTCTGGAGAAAAATCATCAACTGTCGGAACCTAAACACTTTCATATTCATCCACAATCATAGTGTTGATGTTTGGACAACATCGGGAAGACATTCTCTAAAGATAATAATTAATAATATAATTATTATTGATTATTCAAGGGACACATCCTTTCATGGATGGTCACCTTATGTTCCCTATATATGGAACACTCATTATTGTAATAATACATCGAATATCGATCATATTTCATATGAAGTAAAACCAACATGGTATCAGAGAAGGACTGGGCCTCATTCCCTAATAGGAGGGCCCAAGTAAAAAGAAAGAAAAACTAACACCTTCAAGGAAGAAAATGACAGAAGAGGGTACTTTGCAGTCGTGGAGAGAAACGTGGAGTACAGTAGTCCAGGAGAGGTGGAGGAGTGTATATTTTGTCTGGATGATTTTGAAAATGGTGAGCAGGTTCTATTTCTATTGTCGTGCTTGCATTATTTTCACACACAGTGCATTGACCCCTAGATCTGGCTTCATTCCAGGATCCGGCTTCATTCCAATTGCCCTCATTATAATAAATGATTCAGCAGCTTAGATATTTTGTCTGGACAATTTTGAAAATGGTGAGTGTGTTATATTTCTGTTGTCGTGCTTGCATTATTTTGATACATAGTGCATTGACCCCTGGATCCGGATTCATTCCAATTTCCCTCATTGTATGACACCCATACAGAGAGCGTCTCAGAGGAACTGATGTATGCTTTTACATTTTATCAACATATTTGATTTCAATGTTCATAGAGAATGCATTGCCCCGTGGATTCGATCTTGATTCTAATTTCCCTATTCATCCATGGATAGATCATAGAAAGTGATGTGGATGGATCAGAGAAACTTTTTTTCAATAACTATCACTATAACTCCATGCTCCTCAGACTGCACACAAGACTAGTAGAGAGTTTTGAACTCGCAATTTCAGATATAACAGAAGAGAGTTTCGAACTCGCGATTTCAGATATAACAGAGTGTTTAAAAGTACACTCCATCACCCATTTTTTTATATACAGGAGAGGTTTATATACATGGTCAGCATGGGAATAGCAATAAAGTTCTTGAACTCTTTCAACAGATGGAATTTTTTAGGCATTAAGCCAGACAATACCACCTTGGTTGGTGTTATGTCTATGTGTAGTCATGCAGGCTTTGTGAATGAAGGTTGGCGCTATTTTGTATATATGTCCACATAATGGTCATTAACCCCAAGAATAGAGCACTATGCCTACATGGTAGACCTTCTTGGCCACTCCAGTTATCTAGACAAGGCAGAGGATCTTGTTAACAATATGCCAATTGAACCAAATGCTAGTGTTTGGGGAGATTTTCTTAGAGCCTACAGAGCTCATGGAAACATGGAGACAGGAAATCGTGTTGCACAATTCCTTTTTCAATTTGGAACCACAAAATGCAAGAACATATATCCTAATGTCACATTTGTATGCCATGGCTAGCATGTGGGATGATCTGAAAAGGATGAAAATGATGATGAAAGAGAGAAGGGTAAATAAGCAGGCAGGATGTAGCTGGATTGAGATCAAGAATAGTGTTCATACATTTGTTGCAGGGGACAAATCGCACCCCCTGACAGAAAATAATTATTCCATGCTTGATCGAGTGATGGTGCAAATAAAGCACCTAGGCTTCAGCACACAGACAAGCAAGATGGTGTAGACTTCATCCTGACGTGCCTTAGATGGTCAGATGAATGAACCAAGACATTGGTTTCACGAGGAAACCATGATATGTCTTCGGGGACATTGGTTCCATGAGGGAACCTTGATGTGTCCTAGAGAAGACATTGGTTCCATGAGGGAACCTCAATATTCCTTAGATATGTGTTCCATGAGGGAACCATAGGATGGTAGGAATGGACACAGTTCATGAGTGAAACTTGAATTTAGAAACTTTAGAATATTTGGGTGTCTAGTATACATTCATGGAAGAAACCTACATGGACTTGTCAAACTCTGTAGGAGGCAGAAAGACATGCATCTCCTCATGGTACCTTCTGAGAGATCAAGAGACCTCAAAGATATTTATGTTATGCCGCAACTATGAGCCACATCATTGACTTTGAGTCTTCATGTGATGAGGAGGAATCTAGTATGGATAGATGCCATGATGGAGGAGTATCAATCCATCATGAAGAATGATGTGTGGGATATTGTTTCGAGACCTGAAAGGATCTATAAGATCAAACAAATAGCTGACGAAAGCATCGAGAAGCACAAAGTAAGATTTGTTTCTAGAGGATTCTCTCAAGTGGAGGGAATAGATTATGAGGAGACATTTGCTCCTGTTGCTTGATACACTTCTATCCAGATAATTATTGCCCTCGCAACATCCATGGGTTGGAAACTACATCAGATGGATGTAAAGACAACATCTCTCAATGGAGATATTAAGGAAGAAGTATACATCGAGCAACTAGATGGTTTCGTGATACATGAGAAGGAGTCTCATGTGTGTAGGTTGAAAATGGCCTTGTATGGAATCAAACAACCACCTCGAGCTTGGTATGTGAGGATTGATGGACACCTAATAAGTTTGGGCTTCAACAAAAGTGTTGTTAATCCTAAACATGTACTACAAGACTGTTAACGGTGAGGCCCTAATTTTGGTCCTCTACGTTGATGATTTATTCCTCATCAGTACAGAGAGTCTTATTATTGAATGAAAGTATGTGTTGGCCTCTGAGTTTGAGATGAAGGACCTTGGTATGATGCACTACTTCTTGGGACTAGAGGTGTGGCAGAGAACTGATGAGATCTTCCTGAGTTAGGGGAAGTACACAGTTGAGATATTCAAGAAGTTTGAGATACTAAACTTGAAGCCTGTGACTACACTAATGATGATGAATCTGAAGAAACTAAGTGTGTCTTCTTCTGATTATGATGAAATTGATCCGCTCTGTATAGACAGTTGGTTGGATAACTGATGTATTTGGTTAACACCAGACCAAATAATTGTTATTCAGTGAGTGCACATAGCCAGTTTATAAGTAAGTTGAGATAGACACACTAGATTGTTGCGAAGCATGTGTTGAGATACTTGCGAGGCACAGTTTGACATGGTCTGAGATATACTTCTAGTATTGATATAATATGGCAGGAATATATTGACTCTGATTAGGCAGGGAGCGCAGTGGACAGAAAGAGCACCTTCAAGTGTTGCTTCACTTTGGTATCTTCCATGGTTTCCTGGTGTAGCAGGAAATGAACTTTTGTGGCGTTGAGCACAACAGAAGCAGAGTACATTGCATTAAGTATGGAATTCCATGAAGAAGTGTGGCTTCACAAGCTCCTTGCAGATTTATCCGAACATGTGTTGGATTCCACCATTATTCATTATGGTAACCAAAGTTGTATGAAGATCTATGATAATCCAGTGTTTCATGACAAATCGAACCACATTGAGATCAAGTACCATTACATCTGAGACATGGTGCAGAGGAAGGAAGTATTGGTGCAGTACCTTCCTACAAATGAGAAGGATGTTGATGTTCTTACCAAACCAAGACGAAGTTCAAGTACTTTCGTGACAGACTTGGTGTGGCAGAGAATGCCTCCCTCGCTGAGAGGGAGTGTTGATGTTTGCAGCTTCCTAAGACATTCTCCAGATCATACTACTCTGTGACTGAGTTGATTTGGTCCGTGATGACACTTATCCGAGAAGGGATAAGTGGGGCACTTATCCAAGAAGGGATAAGTGTGGTTGGGCTTATAACCCAATGTCCCATGTGGAGAGCACATGAGGACATGTCAAGGGAGTTGACCCTTGACATCATACACTATGGGAGTTGACCCTGGTGTTTCTAGAGGGTGTAGCCTCTAGAATTCTGCATGGAGTGCCATGTGTGACAATCTTACTCTAGATCGTACTCCTCTATGAATTGAGTTGAGTTGATTTGTGAGGACACTTATCCAAGGAGGGATAAGTGGAACACTTATTCAAGAAAGAATAAGTGCAGTTGGGCTTATAACACAACGTCCCATGTGGAGAGCACATGAGGACATGTCAAGGGAGTTGACCCTTGATGTCATACACTATGGGAATTGACCCTAGTGTTTCTAGAGGGTGTAGCCTCTAAAAGTCCACATGGAATGCCATGTGTGACAAACTTTATCTAGATCTTACTCCTCTATGAATTTGGTTGAGTTTATCTATGAGGACACTTATCCGAGAAGGGATAAGTGGAACACTTATTCGAGAAGGAATAAGTGCATTTGGGCTTATATCCCATCGTCCCATGTTCAAAGAACATCAGGACATGTCAAGGGAGTTGACCCTTGATGTATCACACTATTGGGAGTTGACCCTTGATGTATCACACTATTGGGAGTTGACCCTAAGTGTTCCTAGAGGGAGTAGCCTCTAGAAGTCCACATGGGAATGCCATGTGTGACAAATCTTTTACTACTATGGTGGTGTTGTATCACTTGTGTAGACTGCGTGTCTCTGGACAATAGTTGCATACTACTATGGAAATATACCTCCCTAGATAAGAGGGAGTGTTGATGTTTCAGAATCGAGCATAAATTCTCCTACATTGGGTTGTAGACCAAGGGAGATAGGATACATTTATCACAAAGGTGCACTTGTGATAAATGGGCCCAAACGTAGTCCTTCCTTGATCATGACAAGGAATAATATGGACTCGAGGTGCTTAAAGTGCTTTCGACGTGTTAGTTAGCATCAAGTCAACATTCACTCATAGGTGTGTGCCTGTGGTGAAAGATCCTGGTGTATTATTTGTTCTAGTCATGGTGACTTGACAAGGACTGATAAAGACACAAGATGGTATATGATGTTACATGCGGACCCAAAATGAGCCTAATCTTAGAGACAGCTAATTGACTCAGAGGGAGAGCTTTAGAAGGAGTTTCTCCTCAGTTCAGGTGGGAGAGAGATGTCTCCCAACATTGATAGACAAGTTTCATGAGTCTAGGGTGAAGTTTGTATACTTCAAAGACAAGAGTGGCATGTTGCAAAATGTCTCCCTCGTTGAGAGGGAGTCTTGATGTTTGGACAACATCAGGAAGACATTCTCTAAAGATAATAATTAATAATATAATTATTATTGATTATTCAAGGGACGCATCCTTTCATGGATGATCACCTTATGTTCCCTATATATGGAACACTCATTATTGTAATAATACATTGAATATCGATCATATTTCATATGAAGTAAAACCAACACATGGGAGGCTCATAAAGTTTCCAATTCTCAACATTCACCACTGAATACATTTTCATGTAAGATGCCAAATCTAAATGAAAGGCATTAGTACCAATCTCTCCAAGATCTTGAATGGACCATATAGGATTGGCTTGAGCTTTTTAACTTCACCATTCATTCTATGTTTATTGATATGTAACCATACTTGATCACTGACTTGAAACTGATGATAAACTCGATGCTTATCATGCCTCACCTTGTATTTAGCTTGGCTTTTCTCCAATTGTTCTTGTACTACTTGATGTACCTAGTGGATCCTTTGAATGAACCTCTTAGTTTTATCTGTATCATCTGGTCCATCTTCTTCATTTGCTTCTCTGAAAGCAAGCCCCACAAATGATTTAGGAAAGTAACCCAAACATACTTCAAAACAAGTTCTTTGAGTAGAAGAATGCATGGCACGATTATAAGCATGTTCTACATAATGCAATTGTTCATCCCACAACTTAGGATGTTTACTATAGTATCCTCATAACAAATGTACCATTGTTATGTTTACCACCTCTGTCTTTCCATCTATATTTAGATGAAAATTTGTTCTCGTCTTCAACTTAGTGTCCATTAGCTCCCATAAATGAGACCAAAACTTTCCCAAAAATCGAGAGAGTATGTCAAATATAATAGATGTAGGCAGCCCAAAATGAACCCATACATTAGCGAAGAACAATTATGTTATTTATTTAGTTGTGACTTGTTTCTTGCATGGAATTAAAATACACATATTACTGAACTTGTCCACCACAACATATAAATAATCATGACATATTTTGGACATCGTCAAATCTCCAACAAAATCCATAGACACACTTTCCCATGGTTGAGAAGGTATTGGAAGTAGCATATATAACCCCAAATTTATGTTGCTAGAATTTCTTGTGGTACACATAACACACCCTTTTATATACTTGGAAACTATCTCATTCATTCGAGGCCAATAAAAATATATTTGCAACTGTGCTACTGTCTTACCTACCCTGAAATGACCAGAAATGAGAGATGTATGAGCTTCTCTGATTACATTTTCTCTTTCATCCCTGGGTATACAAAGTTTACCAAGATGATATAATAAATTTTCATGCATATGATAATCCAATTGTTGATTGCAACAAGTTAGAGCTTTATATACATCTTTAAAATCATCATCTCTATCATATTGTTCAACATAACTTTCATGAGCTAAAGAATTATACTTTAATATTGTAGATGCATTGATTACTAGTCTTGATAACATATCTGCAACCTTATTATGAATACATTTCTTATACTTAATAACCAAATGAAATTGTTGTAAGAAATCCATTCACCTGAAGTGTCATGATTTTTTTAGCTTTGTTTGTGATTGCAAATACTATAATGGTTAGTGATCTGTATGAACTATTTTCTCCTTTCCCATTAAGTAATTCTTCTATTTTTTAACACTTTGTACCAACACATGCAATTCCTTGTCATATGTTGGATAGTTAATTATTTCTTGAGTAAAAGTCTCAGAATGATAACATATAGGTTTACCCCGTTGCATCAAGACTTCTCTCATGGCATTCTGCATGCATCGGTTTGAATCTCAAATGGATATTACAAATATGGCAGAGCCAAAACTGGTGCGATGCTTATATTTTCCTTCAATGTTTCAAAGTCTTTCCACTTCTTTCCTCCCCATTGAAAGACTTGTTTCATACTTGTTAATGCATGCAGAGGAGCTTCTATGAAAGAGAAATTAGCAATGAATTTCCTCCAGTATTGTACTACTCCTAAGAAGCTCGTGACTTACGTGGCAATGCTTGGCTTGGGCCAATTCACAATAACTTCCACCTTTGAAAGATCTATCTTTAGTTGACCATTCCCTACAATATAACCCAAATATACCAAATAATCTTTGTCAAACTCACATTTAGACATCTTTATTTACAACTTCTCCTTTTTCAAGAGTTCAAAAACTTTCTTAACATGCATCATATGATCTTCCCATGTTTGACTAAAGATCAAGATATCATCTAAGTAGACGATCACAAAATCATCTATAAAAGGCTTGAACACATCATTCATTACCCTCATAAATGTTGCAGGTGCATTGCATAAGCCAAATGGCATAACCAACTATTCAAACAATACATGTTTTTTATTTAAAGCAGTTTTCCATATATCACTTTCTGCAATTATGATATAATGGTAACCACTTCTCAAATCTAGCTTAGTGAAATAAACAACATTTCTTAATTGATCCAATAAATCATCAATTTCAGGAAGAGGATATTGGTTCTTTACCATGATCTTGTTTAGTGCTCAAAAATCAATACACATCCTCCACGTACAGTCTTTCTTTGGAACTAATACAATAGGAGATCCACACACAGAGGAACTAGGTCTTATGATTCCCCTATCGAGCAAATCCTAAAATTTCTTCTTTATTTTTGTATTCTCTATCACTAATGACCTATACATACCAATGTTAGGAAGAAGAGCATCCTACTGTAAATGGATTTCATGTTCAACCTCCCTCTTATGAGGAAACCCTGTAGGTTGCTGAAATAACTTATCCTAGTTAGATATGATCTTTACCAATTCATCTTTATGATCTGGATCATAACCTAATAAAGCATCTGATATATTTTCTTCTTTTTGCTTCACCACCATGAGAACAAAATATTTACTAGCATTTATGAGTCTCTTCATTTGTCTTGTGCTCATTAAATAAACATTAGTTTTAACACCATGAGTTCTAACTATATATTCAACCCCATCCTTGAAAAGGTGATATTTATTCTCTTCACGATAAAATATGGATTTCATGTCAAATAAATATGGACTACCCAAGACTATGTCACAAATTTCAAGTGGCACGACATCTAACTCAACCTCATCAAAGAACTTAGTTGTAATTGCAAACCGGATTTTACATTGTTTCATCACTTGCAACTTACCATCATCACACACCCAACCTAATAGATATAGTTTCACATGAGGTGTAGTCTTCAAACCCAGATTCTTAACAATTGCTTCAGATATTAAGTCAACTTGATATCCACTGTCAAACAAAGTATCTATCTTTGTATGCTTCACTATAACTCTGACATGAAAAAGTTCACTTTGTTTCTTTTGATTAGTAACACTTTCCAATTTACCAGATTGAACTGAAGAACTGGAATTAATAGAAGATATACCTTTTCTTCCTATTGCCATGATCTTAGTTTCATCTCCCAGATCCTATTGTAGAGCTAATGCAACAATATTGTATTTCCTCTTATCCTGGAACTTCTTTGGTCATAACTCTAGATGTCACTTCCAATGCTCTGACTCCTCATGTACCTTCCTTTTGTAGTGAGGGCATGCAGGTTTATCTTCAACTTTCTTCATTGTAGTTAATTTCTTACTCTTCCATTTTCCTTTCGACTTCTTCTCGAACTTGTGGGGGTTCTTATCTTTGAACATGTGATTTCCCTTACTAGCTTCTAAATGAGTAGCTTGTATTGAGACTTCATCAATATTAGTAGGGTTAAACATCAATATAGTGTGTCAAAGACATGAATGCACACCACCAATATACTTCATAAGATTTTCTCGAGTATATAACGTAATTCCCAAATATAAATCCTTCTTATTAAATTCTTATGTATATACTTGAACATTTTTCCCTTTTCCTTGTCTTAGATGTTGCCATTTTATTGTTGTTGTTTGCACATAAGCCAATGGATAAAATTGTTTTATTATTGCAGTAGTAAATTCAGCCCAAGAAGAAATTGATTTACCATGTTGAACGAGATCAACTTGTGTCTTACTCTCCCACCATATCAAGGTTGTGCCACCCAGACGAAGAGTAGCTAGTTATATATTTGCAGTGTCATCTATGATCTTTTGTACCCTGCAATATACCTCTATCTCTTTCATCCAATTGTCCAACTTCTTTGCATTCAATTCTCCATCATAAATCGACAATTCAAACATTACATCTAATTTCAATAAAGGAAAATTATGAGTATGAGAGAAAGAAGACTTCTTAGAGGGATTATTCTTATGATAGGAATGTTCACTTGCTCCATTGGTAGATGATGATGAGGATGATGGTGAAGAAGGTTTTGCAGGTCCTCCACCTTCACCTCCTCTTTCAGGATTTTACCAAAGATTCTTCATCACCGGTCTTGTGAATTCTTCAATATAAATCATTTAGTATTTCCCTCATGGAACGAAGTGAAGCCATAACTTCCTAGGGACTCATGGGAGGATATTCTCCTTCCTTTCCTTCGGAAGCCATATTTTTCTTATGAAATATCCTTTGAATCTCTAGCGTATAACTTGCAAGCTTTCCTTTACCAAGCTTGAATCTATACCTTGTAAGCATTCACTTCCAAACACTTGTCAAAACCAGCTCTGATACTAACTTGATTCGAAAATCCTCATATGCTAATTTATGTTTAATTACACATAAAATCTAACTTGATTTGAAATAATAATGATCACTTTGATTGTTTTCATAACACATATGAATTCACTTATGTATCCAAAATCACTTCAATGATAAATAAATTGTAAGATAATTGAGCAAAATTGAACATCAATAATATAACACATATACAAGTTTGTTAACGGAGTTCACCCAACTCAGGCTAAACCTCTGGGTCCGCTTCCAATTGAGATTGCATTATTAATGCTCAAATGCTTGTGTTTTTATAATGACCTTGTTATGCATTTCTCTATCTCAGAAACAAAGTAAACCATTGAATTCCTCTCAAAATTCTAAGAAAAATGAGTATAAACACCTTATACTTTCCTCAAGGAACCCTTTGGCATGCATTACGGTGAAAAATCAAAGTCTAGATACCCTTTGGCATGAAATTCAATGTACATATGCATAGCTTGGGCACGCATTTCTAAAAATCGTACTCGGTGTCCCTTGTCTCGGTCCGGGCATAGGTTTAAATAGGGCACATGCCCCTAACTGTCATCTGGAACCTTGGGCGAACTTAATTATATTGTTGGTGAAATCTCGTAACATGAGGTGCCTTGGGCGTAGTGGTTAGGGAATTGGAGTTTTGTATGGTGGGTTGCAGGGTCGAAACCCGTTGACAATGCCATATGTTATGGCATTTTGTTACATTTTTTATGTGATAAAGATAGTATATAGTTTAGACATCATGGATTTCAGGCTTAACACTTAATACATATGATAATAGGATCATTTTGTTACATTTTTTATGTGATAAATATAGTATATAGTTTAGACGTCATGGATTTCAGGCTTAACACTTAATACATATGATAATAGGATCGAGGGTTATGCCCTCGATCCTATTGTCTCGACAATTCAAAGTCTGACCAACTTTAAGTACAAAAGGATAGGTATATGGTTAAGTCACATGTCGAGAGTGTAATGGTAGGTCATTTGGTTGTTGGATGAGAGACCTGGGTTTGATCCTTTGGGCTATAACAAAATTTTATTCGACCTTATCCATATTAGGCCAATGGGAGACTGCCATGTGATGGTCTCTCATTGGTCCACCTGTTCCACGTGTTGAAATCTGATTGGTCCACCTGGACTATACAATTGCCTTGTCACCTTTCCAACTCACTTGTACAGTCATTCCATGTGGGGTTTCCATGTTTCACCCTTCCATTGGTACCACATGTCACCCCCTCTTTGATTTTTTTACTTGTTTGACCAAAACTTTGACTAGCCATAACTTTTGCATACAAACTCTGTTTCATGTGATTTTTGCGTTGTTGGAAATCTCTCGTTGAGCTCTATGCAATGAAATCATGTTTTATAACATTTGAGATGATAAAATTTTGAGCATCTATGAATCCACCTGGATCAGCATGTGGTACCAAAGGTAGATAGTAGATCTTAGTTTCATCTCCCTTAAAGGTTTCCCATCTTTATGAGGGAGATTGTGCCTTGGGTGATTGATCCGTAGGAGGTTACTATAATTATCTCTCACACCTTCATTGGTTGTTCTTGGGTCTCGTACTTTCATTGGTTGTTCTTGAGTCTCACACCTTCATTGGTTTTTCTTAGGTCTATTTAACCCTATGGACGATTTTCGGAAGGCTCTTTTCATATCTTCACCAAGTGTGGGCTCAAGGATTTCATCACTTCGAGTTTCTATTCTTTGGAAGAGTGTCTTTTATTGTGGCTTATCTTTAGGGGTTTTACTGGAGTGCTAATTGGTGGCATCCTTAGTATCTCTACGTTTTTCATTGCTTGAAATTTTTTATTTTTCATTTAGTTATTGTTTTGACAAGGTGGCGAGTCGATTATTTTGTTGATCTTGGAGGAATCAAGGTCTTCCTCCTAAAATTATAGAACCACCTTCTACAAGGTATAAAATATTAGTCTCAAATAGTCATTTAAGACATGACAAGGATAAAGTGGAGATTACTTTGGATGGCCATATTGTTGAGGAACTTGTTGAACATAATGTTGTGGATTTGGTAGTAGATGAAATTGTATATAAAGTTATTCAACATGAAGAGGGTTAGTCTTCTTATAAATGAAACAAACTTGTGCTATAATTGGAGATCATCATTAATTCCATGCCATGATATTTTAAATCACCCCTAACCAACTCTCAAGGCCCAATTCTTGTATAGGTGGGTGAATTCCAATTTGTATAGGTGGGTGAACATGGTTGGTTCGGTGGGTGTAGGAGGTGGTTGATCTTTACGATAGTTCAAACTCTAAAAGATAACATCACGAGGATAAATCCTCCTACATTTTTAGAGAGGTGGTACTCCTCTTTGATATAATTAAAAATTTAAAAAAAATGCCTAAGAAGGATCATGCTCTTCATGGAATAAATATTCAGAAACAAAGTATGCCTGAGAAAGGACCAGGCTTTTTCAAAATGGATATTCACAATAGTAATATAATATAAGATGTTAAACCAGCAAAATGAGAAATTTCACATGACGTTGTTTCCATCATAACATAAAGAAAAGCAGACCATTTCATTTGGTGGAATGGAAATAAAGGACCACATATGCAGAGAACTTAACATGATTTTTTTCATTTAAAACTCAAAGAGATTTTGATAGAAACATTCTTGAAATGTCATGATTAAAACTCAAAGTCTGATAAATCACTAGACATGTGTCCTGAATAGTTCTATGGAAACCTCAAAAAATATACAAATGTCTTAAAAGAGTTTTATAATATTTGGAAAGTAAATTGCATTCACCCTAAATGGACTGGGATGGGGCTCTCATGGACCAATTAAATAAATGAAAATACTTGGAAGAAGTAAAGAAGAAACAGTTAGGAATCAACCTTTGGTATTCATAAATCATGAAACAGAAAAGGTTTGATGACTGTTGATTGAGAGGAAAAGAAGATAAAAGCTTGAATGAAATGGCTACATGACTTACTATGATGGAAAAAATCTCTATCATTTTCTTTTTGAAGTTTCTTTTATATGTTGCTCAATTGGAGGTCCCCTAATGGTTGTAATTGCTTCTTGATTATCTACCTTGATTACTTTAACCAAGGAATTCTTTAAGCATTGCTCAATGTCCTCCCGCATGTGGTCAACTGTCATCTCATGTTTAATCTTGGTATCAAACAACTCACTTTCAATATATTTTAACTCAAAACCTAACGGATGAATTGTATCTTCAATATATTCATATTTGTTTACATAATGAATTAGCCATTTCTCAACTTCTTCCTTCAAAAATATAGTTAGGTTGTCTAATTCACTATCCCATGAGATTTTAAAGGCCTCTAGTTGTTCTTGTAGTTGATCCTTTGAAAGTAATATTGATTCCATTATCAAATGTGGGCCCTCCAATTCTTTAGTTAAGTCAACAAGCTTAAGAATCAAATAACTTATTTTTGAATTTATAGTGTCACACTCAACAAGCATTTATCGTAAACACTTGATCCTCCTTAGCCAACAAGAATTTATTTGTTTAAGTTGAACCTTGGAAGGAAGATTTTGTTCCCTCCTGTGGAAATCATTCATGCTTGATATCTTGGCATAAAAGGTGTCGACAACTTCTTTGTAAAAATGCTCATCATTCTCTAAATCCTTTTGAATATATTCTTTGAGATTTAAAATCCTTGCAGAGAGAGTAGTTGAACTAGTTGCTAGTTCTGAAATGTCAAGGATCAAAGTGACCCTCTTTTTTATGTTCTCTCCTAAATAATTTCTAATATTTGTCAATATACTTAAAGAACCTTTTAACCTTGAGCTTGATTCGGGTATATCCTCCAACACATTAAGTGGTCTAATTGTAGAAATTGGTTTGGCGAACAAAGGTTGGGGCACGAAAGCATCCTCTAAATATTCTATCCTCTTCTTCGGAACTAGGTTCTCCTTTTCTTGTTCATCAATCGAGTATTTCAAAGCTTCCCCTATGGCTTGATGGAATTACCTCTTTCCAATCAATCATCCCCTATGGCTTGATAAATTTCATGTGGCTTGATAGAAAGCAAAGAAAAATTAGTACAGAGCTTGAGAGATATAAAAGAGAGTGTTTGTTGATCAATTTCACCACAAGAGAGCTTAGAGATCAATGCCTTTGAGGGTTATGGAGTCTTTAGAATGGAAAATACAACAATACTTGAAGATTTAACAAGTAGAAACCAAGAGGTAGGGTTTAAAATCTAAGGTGTTGGTATATTAGGGTCTTAGGGTTTAAATATTAAGAGAAGGATTTCTAGACTGCAAGCACATTTGGGCTCTAGCAACCTTCTCTCCCTTATTAATGCTTCAACTAGGTTAAATTCAAATTTCTAGGGTTAAAATTCTAAATTAATAACACTTTATGGCTTTAGGAGTCTAACCCTAACAATAATTCCTTCACAAATTTTGAACAAAATTAACCTTGTGAGAGGAGGAAGCACTTATGCTCCTCTCTTAGGGTTTCACCAAGAAAGATGTCTAGCATGAAAAAGTAAAATTACCATGAAACATTAATAACATAAATATAAAATTGCATAAATTTCACTTACTTCACCAAGATAGCATGAGATAAAACCCTAATTTCATAAATCCCATCCAAAAATCATCAAAAGCATCCACAATTTGATCCTCTGAGCAAGTCACATAAGTAGAAGAACTAGATAGCCCAAGAGAGGGAAAAAATTTCAGACTTGTATCTCACAAATGGTGAGTAATGATTAATCATAAAATGAAATGAGAAGGTGGCCTATTTATATGAGACCACCTTAACCAATTTGTCCATATAAGTTTGTCAACAACAAATTAGAAGAGGGTTGAGCCCTTCATTTGCCTCTATAATATACCCAAAATAGAAAATACACAAAATAATACCCTAGAAGGGCATCATATGCTAGAAAGGTGACGCCATGCTCAAGGAGTGAATAATTGGGCCTCCAAATACCATGTTTCATGCCTCTAATGCTCAAGAGTGTGAGGCAAGGTGTCTCCTTATGCCAAATCATACCTGAACCACATCATCTATCAAACCCTAGCCCCCAATGTGACGTAAAGGGCTAGAGTGTGACATCATAGGACTCCAAAGGCCACGTCCAATTGTAGGAGGGGTGTAGTCTCATCCTCATGTGTTTTCAAAGTGGCTCCAAAGCCAACGTCCTCCATCCTCTATGCATAAAAGGTTCTAAGTGATATGCTTATCCTATGGGCTTCTCATCCCATGTATGTGGCATACTGACCAAAACTACTCAAATCAAGCCCATATATCCACCATCCAAGGTTCCAAGGATGTGAGAGCCACTATCTGAGAGTGTTGAGTCACCATACAGCTCACTGCTCTCCATTACATGTGTCGAAGTCATGCAATAAGGAACAAGTGACAACATCTTGGGCACAACCCAAGATATCCCTCAAAGAACCATGTTAGGGATATTCAAAATAAAGAAGAATATAAGACAAAAAAAACCAATGTTCATAAGACACATTAGTCCTTAAAACTTGCAAAGTAAGTTGATGTCTAAGATACAATCCATGTGAACAATTCACCCCAACATCCCCTTCAAGTATCACCCAATCCTAAGACCTTGTGCGGTTACCAAGTTTAAGTATGGGAGGGAATTCATCCAACCCTATTAGGTGTGCCACCTAGACAAGAAACAAATAAACCAGGTAGAGGGATAGGTCCCGAGAGTGATAAGGGAAAGTAAAAACCCATCAAGAGCAAGTGTGAATGTGATATGGTATTAGGCTTACTTCATGACTTGTGGTATCCATTTCTATGCGTGTTTGTGTAGAGGTGGCACTTTCTTGCTTGAGATACCATTTCCTCGGTACTTTTTGCATTCCAAACTGCTTATTTTCCTTTTGATACCTAGTTATCATTTGCGAGTCCCCTTTATAAGGTTTCAAACTTTATTCCTTTACATTTTAATGAGCATTAGTGCTCTATAATTGGTGCATTCATTCACATACAGGAAATGGAAATTACCATTAGAGGGGTTATAGCTCAAGTTGGCTTGAATATTTTCTGATGGCCTTCATAATTTAGCAATAACATATGCATAGAGAAGCTACATCATCCTCTATACCTTCAGCCCCCTCTTCTCATGAGAGAATGGACCATAGCTGAAGTTTGGGATATGTGAAAGGCTTTATGATGGAAAATGTTAAGTGTGGTCGGGAGAAGACATTACCCTTGGGAGGGCCCCTCAATATTACCCCTTTTCCCTGGGTGGTGACAACATGGGACTAAGGCACGGAAGTTGACCACCAAGGCGAAACAAGGCAACCAAGACAATTTCTCAAGCAAGGGATCCACTATCCAACTTCAACCAATGATCCCTATCCATATGTCCAATAAATTAAACACAACACTTTGCATGAAAAAAGGACTAGCCATACCTCATGGTGATTCTAGCTTACCATGCCCCATATCCTGGGTTGCTTGAATGTGATGAGCCTTGGTTGATGCGAGGCAAATCAGAGGGGTTGTTGGGCTACCATCTATGGACATGTTGATCATCATCATCATGGTGTAGATTATGTTCTCCATTGCAGGATTCAACACATGATATCCTCCAGTTACCCCTAGGCATGGGGGGATAACATGTCCTACTTTCTATCGGTCATTGTTCAGCCCAATTAGGCTCACCAATTTCAACATCAAATTCCATGACTTCACATTCTGATATTTCCTTACTTACTTTTTCAATAGACTCTCTTTTCCTTTTTATACTTATTGGAACTGTATGTGATTTTCAAGAGCCTTTTTAGGAGGGTTTTTTTCACCTCCATCATCAAAGCTCCCAATGAGAGACTTCCTTTGTTCTTGGTTGTTTCCATGAGGTTTTCTCCTTGTTGAAGGAATTTTCTGAGAAATGTTTGGTGAGCCATGGTTACCACTTGTTGTGGTTCACCCTTTTTGTCTGTATTGGTCTTTTGTGCTAACTAGAGTATCAATGTCATCTTGATGTTTCTTAGGGGAACCTTCTCAAGAGTTTTGGTTATCCCCTCCTCCTTCATCCAATTGAGTTGACTTGGTAAATGATGAACCATAACCGACTGTGAACATGTGTGTTGTGAACAAATCATTAAGGTCAAAGACCTGGACTTCATGAATTTATCTTAATTTAAAATTATCAAAATAAATAGTGAATTCATCCAAATGGGAGATGTTTTTTACAGTAATATCTCCAATTTTCAAAGGAAGTGGAAATAATTGTTTTTTCCATTTCTCATTAAAGAAATTTTCCCAATATTTATATTGTTTGCATACTTTGACTATGAATAATTTATTAGAAACATAATAAGGGAATAAATATGGTTTTCCTTGAAAACCATACAGTCTAACAACTAAAATTGTCTAGAACCTCAAAAACTCCCTTTCCTGCAAAAAAGGATAAAGCTTCTATTGACAATATTGGTGTAGTGGAACCATGAATCGTCTTTTTAAAGGTGGATAAGAAAGCACTCTGTACTTGGTAAAAATGATATGGATCCTTATTGTTGGAAATATTGTTGTCATTGATCTCAAAGACAGGGGGAGACTACAAATGTCAATATAGTATCCTAGAAAAGTGAGATGATGTATTTGGTTATGACATATATGCAAAGGTCACATTTGCAGAGTCTTTTGTTAATCTTGATGAGAAAGTCATGGCACAGATAAAGAATGTATTTCTCGATGGGTTCTCTACATCTTGGGATGAAGCACGAGTTAAAGAGGAACTCAATAAGTATGGTGAAAATGAGAAAGTTCAATCGTCAAGAACATACCTTCTATCAAGCTAAAAGATTATGGGTTTGTTCATTTCTCTACTCAGGAGGAAGCTCAAACATGTGTTGAAGGTTTGAGTAGCAATGATCTTGATAAGGGAGGTCCCAGTGCCCAGTGGTTTTGCAAGATCGATTTATCCCACATTCATAGGGAAAATAGTTCTTAATGACTTTATAATACAAAGGTGTTGTTACCTAGTTTGAACGTGAACGGGAGAGATACGAAACTCTTTGCAAAGCATTAACTTTTAGTCGTGAAGAACCTAGATCTGGTTAAATCCTAACCGTTAATCATCTGAGATCAATAGTTGAGAGTGAAGAATCATAACTTCAAGCATATCGAGATATAAAATATTAGGATCAGAGTATCAGTGTAGTGTTAAATTCTTGGGGGGGCGATGGTCCTAGTGCCTGGTGGTCCGGTTAGTATATCGGATATCAGGAATATTGTATATTAGGTATACCGGACTGGAGTGAAAGCACAATGTTAATGTCTTAGGGGCTTGATGGCCCAGTGCCCCAATGGTTCGATGTTCCGGTAGGCAGTGTAATCGAATCATAGTGAACATGTGAAATCACAACGTTAAACTACCCATGGGCCCAGTAGACCCAATGGTTCAGTTAAAAGGTGATTCCAGTGAAGAAATGTGAACAGAAGTATGGTTGAATCTTAACCATTGATCAGAGATATAAACAACTAAGATTGAATTAACCAAATCAGACTCAATTATAAATTTGTGTGGTTGTGGAGGTTACCACCCAGTGCTCAATTCCACGGTTAACATTTTAGCGCAGACAAGACATTCCCTCGGTTGCCCAGTGCTCTAGTGGTCTGGATACCTGATGAACTGGACCAATCAACCTTGCATATTGACAGTCAATATTTAATATAAGACTCATTCGACAGTTGCTAAGATTTAAGTTTTGTGTTGTGTGTATGTTTCAAGAAACTAGTGGCATAGTAGCCTAGTTAATATGGCGGCCAGTGAATAGATTGCACGTGAAATGAGAGGAAATTGGGACTGTTTACAAAGGATTTTTTAGCCCAATTTAAAGAAGAGTCAATGGATTTGGATTTGACACTATGAGCATGATTTTTGGCATAAAGACAAAGCTTTGGGCATATGGGATCAATGGATGAAGTCGATCGTCCATTAAATTAGGTTGGCGTATGACTCGAGGCTGACCCAGAAAACTTCCCTATGGTGAGACCTATAAATAAAAATTCCCTAATCCATTTTAGGGTGTGGGTGTGGATGTGAAGTGGAGGCTCCAAGGTTCTTAGGTGTTAGATAATGAAAAATAGAAATATGTAATTTTCTAAGTGTGGAAGGGAAGTGCAAGGTCAAACATAGAATATCAGAAGTCTCTGTTAAGAACCAAATATCAATATAGCATAGAAAAACCTCAGAATAAGTACTCAACGCCTTGAAAAAGAGAGAATTTCAGATAATAAGCCTCTTCGAGGGGGCAACCTCCTTATACCCCACATAAATTTCCAAATACAAGATGATTCCAAATGAAAATGTCTCCTTGGTATATATAGGAGACTAGGAGGTACAATTACAACTAATGGACTCAAGTCGACATAAATAAAATAACATTACCACTATAATATGCCCCAATTAAGGGGTAATGAGCCACTATTTAGGGCTTCCATTTCCCGAGGCATCACATTCCACAATAAAGGTTTTTGTGAATTATGGAGTGGTCAAGACAGGATCTTTGCACATCACCTCTTTAAGTTGTTCAAAATCTTTAGTTGCCTCTGGAGTCCATGAAAATGCATCCTTCTTAATTAGTGTCGTTAAAGGTGTTGATATTCTTCCATAGTGTCGAACAAACTTACGGTAGTAACCTGTCAAACCCAAAAATCCTCTAAGATTCTTCAATGTTTTCGAAATAGGCCAGTCCATCATGGCCTTAATCTTGTTAGGGTCTACCTTGACACCTTCATGAGATACAATATGACCCAAATACTCTACCTCTTTCACCCCAAAGAAACATCTGGATGGTTTAGCATATAGTTGCTCCTCCTTTAGTAGTTGTAGCACCTTGTCAACATGTTGCACATGATCCTCCCAAGACTTTCTATAGATTAGTATATCATCAAAAAATACTAACACAAATTTTCGAAGGAAGGGCTTGAAAATGGAATTCATCAACCCTTGGAATGTGGAAGGTGCATTTATAAGACCTGTTATCCTCGATATCTAGGGATAACTAGCAGATCATGTCTTGAGGCCCACATGGTCCTAGACATGGAGTACCGAGAGCAGGAGCGACTTGAGCATGGCCCTAGAGGGCCCATCTTTCTTCTTCTCAGCCAGATTTGTCCTGTCAGCAGTACCAGCTTCCATCACTACCGGCCTGGGCTTGCATCAGAAAGGGCTCTTGCTCCATGAGGTAATTGGTCCGAGGTATCATGGTATGTGTCATATTTGATCATTATAACCTTCTTATGTATGCATTAGGTCCTTTTCATTTCGGATGGCTGCTTGGATTTTACACTAATCCACTTGACCACTGTTGGGGTAATTGATGGGGTAGCTTAGCAAGTTGGTATTCATGGGTTTTGGTTAGCCACCAAGGGGGGTTTGCAGAGCCATCGTCTGCTCCCACCATCTTATCACTTTTACATCTCAAAACCCCGCTCATCCATCCCATTCCCCTAGTCTGGTCATTAGGATGACCTACCAGGGTACATCTTGTCTTGTGGGAAGAAGGGGCTAAAGGCCCAGGGGGTAAAAGCAGCTAGTAAAAGATAAAAGCCATAGGAAATGAAAACCTAGAGATGCTTCACCCAGGGGATCCCCGAGAAGGCAATAAAAATCCTCTCAGTAAGAAACTAAGGGACCCTAAGAAAATGATAAATAAATAAATGCAAGACCTAACCAAGAGGATGGGAGGTCTCATCACGAGTCGGCCCATTATGTTCATAGGTATTTAGCAGTATGACACTGACACCATCTGGTCACCAAACCAGGGCAGTGACCTTTGGTTGCATGGCCAAAGGAAAGGGGGTCTCATCACGAGCCAGCCTTCTCATTTCTGCGAAGATACTAGTGGGTAACGCTGTCAGCTCTGGCCACCAAGCCAAGGCAGTG
>ML796955.1:155981-167208 GCA_009831015.1 Picea engelmannii | reverse complement strand
AACCCTAAGAAGGAGTGGTTCGGTCCCATTACGGGTCTGTCGATGTTTGTTTAACGAGTCCAAAGATAGAAAACTCGAAGGTTTTTCATGATTATAGAGTCTGGAAAAACACTTAAAAGAGAACTCTCTCAATTCCTTTTTCGAAAAATAGTTTGATGAGACCGAAAAAGAGATAAATTATTGCTCACCAGACGCTTTCTTCAAATACTTTATCAAGCGTGAAAATAGCAAGGCCGCTCGACTATCTTTTCATTTTTAGAGAGTCTGAAAAGAGCTTAAAGAGGACTCCAGGGGGGTTCCTTTTTCGTATAACCTTGTTGAGCCCGAAAAAGTGATAAAAGTATGCTCGATCGCGTTCTCATGTATTTTCGAGCGTGAGAATGGACAAAAACCCAGCTCGAGGTTTTATACAAAAACCATAAAAAACAAACAAAACATGTGATGAAGAAGAAAAAATATGTCTGCATCCCTGTACATGACCATTGAAGTCATTACGCCTGCAAAAGTTACACTCAAAAGGGCATTAGGGTTTAGGTTTTAATAAATAAATAATTATAAAAAATTCAATGACATGGTAAAAGTTAATATAAAGAAATAAAAACTATTTTTACCATATCATTTTCACTTTACCACTATTTGAGCCCAAAAACCCCTCTTTTACCCTCGAAATTTGGCATCATATTGCGGGAGTTATGAGCATCCATTCGATGAACCGTCAACGGCAGTGAGGTAGGCACTTTATCCTCTACTTTTTAATGGTTTAATTTTTCATTTTCATTGGTAAAAACTATCATTTTGAGTTTGTTTTAGGGGTTATTATGGCGCTCAGCCATTCTCGCAGGTGAAATACACGGGACCTGCGAGAATGGGTCATTATCACAGGTAAGCCCATAGTAGCCTGCGAGAACCTCGCACTGTTCCTAAAGGGAACCTGCAAGAACCGCAAAGCATAAAAAAAAAATTGAAGTTTTGCTCAATGAAAGAGAACCAATTTATGAATAGAGTTATTAAACTCCCTTTTGTGCTTTTTATGCAAGTATTTGTCCATCAAAATGGTTCTTGAATGGCGTGAAAGAAAGCACAAAGAAGATAATGCCATTGTCGGAAATCATCCACCCACTATTGCCACTTTGAGAAACTATGGTCTTCTGAAGTACTTTCGTATCCCGAGCATGAGGGCCCAAATCAGGTTATTGGAGTACCTTGTGCATATGTGGGATCCCGATCAGCAAGTATTTCATGTAGGGGTCCACACATTGTCCTTAGATATTGCGGACATTTATTTCTTAACTATACTATCACGGCATGGGTACCACGTGAGCCCGACTGGTAGAAGAGGTGGTGGGCTGCCCATGAGTGAGTATTGTCACTTACACTGTGTTCCTGAGGCAGAGAGGAAGAAAAGGAAAGTAGTTATTTGGGGAGTACGGGATTTGACCCTCTGTACTATCTTGTTCACCATAGCTCGGATGGCTAGGAGCTCTGCTCCTCACATGGCGCTACAGAGTTACTTTCAGTATGCCATAGAGTGTACTGAACCTCGAGTTTTTAACAGGGCAGATGTTGTGCTTCGTAGCATGAAAAAGTAGTTGACCAAATGCAAACGAGGCGACCTGAAGCAATTTGGGTACGGATCTTTGTTGGTGTCCTTCTTTCTCGAGAGGGTTCCATTACTGAGACTGCAATTTGAGTGGAATTTTTCGGCTCCCACAAATCCAATAATGTTTAGATGGTGTCATCTCATGGCCCGGCACGTAGCGGGACCAATTATCAAGTATGATGATACCTTCTTCGACTGGTTGCGACCACAGATGCTGATGGTCAGCGATTATTCTTATGCCAGGTTGGATTTCCGAGGAGATCCGAACTTAGTCCTACCAGAGGATGCTCAGTGGGGGGAACTTGGTAAGAAGTACACATTTTTTCATTTTAAATGTTTTTGTGAATTTTATCATATGCAAATGTTTTTTATATGTTCGTTCAAAGACTAAATACAAAATTCATTGTTGATGACACAGATGTGGGACCTTATCGACCTCCTGGTACTTCTCCCATTCAGCAGCGAGGAGAGGTAGTGGCAGTGCCACAATGGGACGTCGAGGATTATCAAGAAGTGGAACAAAACCTAGAGGGTTTGACAGCAGATATTCCAGACATGCCTCTTGGAGAGGTTCCACGATGCTATTAGTGTCACACAGTAGGAGTGTCAGAGTCCATTGGTCGACTGCTCCGTAGGGTTTCCTGGGCAGTCGTGTGTTACCGTGAACGTCATCCATGACGTCATTTTGTAGAAGCTATGAGCTTCAGATTTTGACATTTTGGTCCTTGGACAAAACTTTTTGTAAAAAACTCTTTTGATCGTTATATATATAGATGACTTCTACCGGTTTATCTTGTGTTGTGTGAAAATTGATGTGATTGATTTATAAATGATCCAAATGTCTGTCTAATACATAGTTAGCCAATGCATCAGTTAATGTATTTAGACATCTAGGAATATGTTTATATTCAATATAATCAAAATAACGTTCCAAGAGGCGAATTCGCAAATACACCTGTAACAAAGTAGGACTTCGAATAGTATAGACATTACTTAACTGTAGTACTACAAGCTGTGAATCAAGTCGCACAACCAAATGATGAATTCTGAGCGAGATAGCATCGATCAACAATTCGATAACGGCACTATACTCTGCAATATCGTTGGTCACATGGCCGAGACACACACCTTGTAAGGAGACAAGTTCGTTTGTAGGGGCATAAATTGCCCATGCAACGGAAGCAAGGTTCTGAGTACTTTAGCTAGCGCCATCAGTGAAGCCAATGTAGGGTAGTGAAGACTCCGACATCTGGAAATCAAACACAACGTCACATAAGGGCAGAGACCAGATAACGACAAAAACAAGCTATAGTAACACACAAGAAGTATGATACAATAAAAATACAAGTACTCGTGCACAGATGATTTTATGCATAGTACTTCTTCAAGTACAACCCATTCCTGGGTTCACTCAAAGGGATACCATCGTAATCTACTAACTCATAAGCTCCTTTTTCCAAAAATCATCTAACGATATAAGGACCTTGCCACATAGCTTTGAATTTTCCAGCTCCTAGCATATCTCGATCTTGTTCATAGAGGAGAACGAGATCTCCTTCGGAGAAAATGTGAGGCTTGTCATGTTTGTCGTATTGGGCCTTGACACATTTTTTCTAAGATTCTATGACTAGGGTGGCATCGCGTCGAGTTTCGTCTAATCGCATAAGATACAATAGACATTCTTCCTCAGCAGAAGTGTTGGGTAGGAGTTCAACAGCTAGTTTTAAAGAGGGTATCTCGCATTCAATCGAGAGAATGGCTTCCAAACCATAGACTAACCGGAAAGGTGTAAACCCAGTAGCGGACTTGACGGATGTTCGGTAAGCCCACAATGCCAAAAGAAACATTGTGTGCCAACTCGTTTTGTGAATCCCTATCATTTGTCGGAGAATAGTTATGATAACTTTGTCAATTGCTTCGACTTGGCCGTTGGCTTGTGGGTAATAGGGCGTTGAGTTTTCATGGCGAAGACCCAACTTTTCAGTAAGTTCTAACATCATGAAGTTTCTAAAGTGGCTACCGTGATCAATGACGATAGCCTGGGGAACACCAAAATGAGCTATGATGTGATTAAAAATGAATAATGATGTGGTCTTTCCAGTGTTGTCAAATGTCAGCATCGCCTCGGCCCATTTCGTAAAGTAATCTACGGCTACAATGATGTATCCATGCCCCCCATTCAAGTGGGGGTGACATGTCATGAAATCGATGCCCCATTTCGCAAAGGGACCAACGGAGACCACAGGGTGAAGAGGAGTGGGATGTGACCATATCTTGTTATTATAGGTCTGGCAAGCATGGCATTTTTGAACGGCGATTATGCAGTCGTTAAATAAAGAAGGCCAAAAATACCCTGTGCGTAATATCTTCTAGGCAGTAGCATACCCAGACATATGACCACCATAGGCTCCAGAATGGTAGTCATTCAGAGCTCTCTCGACCTCGTCAAATGTGAGACAGTGCCAAAAAATGGATTCAATCCCCCGATGATAAAGAGTATCCCCGAGGATAATATATTGACGAGCTTGGTATTGTATTCGACATCGGTCAGTACTGGACAAAGTTCACCGAAAAATCTGGGTTTGGAGATATATAATGATATCACCATACCAAAGATCATCAGTGCTGATGAGGAAAATGGATTCATCAGGTAATGAATCAGCTACTACTTTTCCATTTCAGAATAGGGAAAGTTGCATATCAACTCAGGAAACACTAAGGACTTATTAGACTTGGCACGTTTGAATTCCAAGTCAAACTCCTGGAGTATCACAATCCATTTGGAGTATTTTCCCCCTAGAAATTGACGTTTGAGAATGTGTTGCATAGGGTTACAGTTAGAAATCATTGTAGTCTTGCGTGAGAGGATATAGTGTCGGAAGCGTTGGAAGGCTTGGATGACAGCCAAGGCCAGTTTTTCGACATGTAAATACTTGATTTCAATAGGCGTGAGACTTCGACTCAAGTAGTAGATAACATGTTCATCGTTAACATCATCCTCTTGGACGAGAACCATACCAATGGTGTAATCCGAGGCAACAAGGTAAAGGAAATAATCGCGACTGTAATTGGGGGGAAAGAGAAGCGGAGCACGTGTTAGGGACAATTTTAAAGCTTCAAAAGCATTGTTGGTGATGGTATCCCATATGAACTCAGACCCCTTTTTTAGGAGCCACGTAAATCCACAAGTTATCTCAACGTAATTTGGGATAAAACGACGAAGAAAGTTTGCTTTCCCCTACAAACTTTGTAACTGGTGAAGTGTAGAAGAAGGAGGGAGATTAAGGATTGCCTCAACCTTTAAAGGATCCACCGGGATCCCTTGACGCAAAATGATAAAACCTAGAAGGTGGCCGGATTCTACACAGAAAATGCACTTATGAGGATTCAAACGTATACGATAGAACCGACAGCGGACGAAAATGGCTCGGAGGTGGGTGGGGTGATCGACTCGGCGCATTGAGTGAGCGAGTAAATCATCCAGATATGGTTGAACGATGTGCTTGATATCATGGAAAGCATAAGACATAGCGCGTTGAAAAGTGGCACCAGTGTTCTTGAGACCGAAAGGAAGTTTTCGATAGGCAAAAGTTCCCCAAGGACATATAAAAGAAGTCTTATGTTGATCCTCAGGAACAATGTTGATTTGATTATACCCGGAGAAACCGTCCATGAGAGAGAAGATTTCACTTCCGACGCAATCCTCGACAATTTGATCGACGAAGGGGTAGGAAAGTGGTCTTTGGGACAAGATTTGTTGATATCCCTATAATCAACGCATACATGAATGGTGCCTTGTTTCTTGTCGATCGGGACAAGATTGGAAACCCAGTCAGTGAAAGCCACCGGGTAAATAAAGCCAGCTTTAAGAAGTTTCTCGACTTCAATATTGATAGTCGTTGTTTTATGTGGGTGAACTGGATGAAGGCGTTGCCGGACTGGTTTAGCATCGGGGTATGTCTTGATCTCATGTATCACAATCTCAGAGTCGATACCCACCATTTCTTAGTAGCTCCAAGTGAAGATGTCACGAAACTCATTGAAAAGGGATGTGTAGGTGACGACTTCATCAGAAGAACATGAAACTCCAATATGGACATTTTCGACAATCCCAGGTTTGACAGATATGTCGAGGGGAATAGTGGGCGAGATATTGCTTAAGTTCCCTTCGGAAAACACATCGTGTGTGGACCCAGGAACGGTTGAGATGACGACAATGGTCGACGGGGTCGATATCCGTTGGTAGTTCTCAATGGTATGTTTCTACAGAAAGAGGATGGAACAATGATGCCCATCGTCCCAAGGGGTGTCCTCCATGATAGACATGATCATCTCGTCAGTGGGAAAAATGACACGGAAAGGATCTGGAGATAACTCACCAAGAGAGGGGGTAGAAGGGGTTGTCGATTGAATGGCCTGATAGGCGGATTTGACCGGACTTAATGGCACTTTGTTGTCGTAACGAAGATAATCGCCAGGGTCAGGTACTATCCATGGATCGTGAGATGCAGGAAGTTTGTGACTCGAGGAGGAGATCATGTTGATTGAAGAAAAAAATGAGCGTGGAACATCGGGTGGTGGAATGGGGAAAGTACCCATTAACGAAGAGTCTTTGATAAGGCCTACACCGACGTTCTCATAACCCGGTGGGGTTTTAGTGATGAATGGCACGTTGCCAGTACGGGTATCCGAATTAAAGAAGGCTAATTGGTCGACGGTGACGACCTTTCCTTGATGTGGGAAATGTACCACATGGAAAAGGGTCGACACAATGGCATGCATGGAATCAATCCAGTTGTGGCCAAGTAGAAGATTGTAATCAAGAGGAGCGTCAAAGAATTCCACTTCAACTTGGACCATTTTTCCTTCTAATGTGATGGGAAACAAAGGAAGGACACCATAGGGCTTAAAACTGGAGCCATTGAAGGCTTTAAGAGTGTTCTAGGATTCATTCAAAGGGGGAGAGCCAATGTCTTTCCAGCAAGTAAGAGACATGACACACGTCAAGGCACCCTCGTCGATAACGGTTCGACAATTTTTTTTGTCAGAGACAATCACTTGGATCTGGAACGTGAGTTGAGGGGGTAACCTTGGAATGTGATCTTCCAAGTCAAAAATTATTAAATTCGTATCCGTCAGGTTGATTCCACCGATAGCTTTCAACAGTGCCTTCCGTTGTGTGGGACAACTTTGAAGGACTTCGAGGGCTGACATCACAGAAGGTGCTTGAGCCAGATCTTCGACAATGTTGTAGTTCTGGGAAGTATGAGCATGAGGATTGAAATCCGATTTCTAAATGACGCCCTTTGGGGGGGGTCGAAGAACTGTGTCGAGGCTCAGTCGTTTGAGATGAAGAGGACCATTGGTAGGTGGAGTCGCAGGACAGGGTTGTATCGAGGAAGGAGGTAGATCATCAATCTTCTCTTTAGAGGGAGAATAATCTTTGGCTTGAGTGGTGAGTGCAATGTCATTCTGCTTTGAATCGCCAGTACACATCAATACATAAGATGTAGTAGAAGATGAGGGTTGGTCATGAATGACCAACTGAGCCTGCTATTGAGATGGGAAGGGTTGGGACAAAACAGCCGGAGCAGGCGGTTTTGGGGCTCCTTGAAGGAACTTAGTGACCTCGGCACATCGTGGACAATCCTTCGTGTAGTGATCATCACCACAGATAAGACAAGGGTATCAAGGTTTGTGCTTATCCCGATCGTCAATAGGGATAGTTTTGGTTTTCTCTGCTTGAGAAGTATTTTTGTCCTCCTTATTCTTACCCCTTCCCTTTTTGGATTTATTTTTACCAGCTGGGGTAGATTGAACTGCATTTACCTCAGAAGTCTTGCCGGTGGGAGGGGCAGGAGATGGAGCATTTTGAACATTAGAAGAAGTAGGTTTGGGTTTTGCGCTTGAGACAGAATGTGGTTGGGCCTGGAAAGTGCCAATCACACCGTCAGCTACATGTGAAGCAGCTGGAGTAGTTGAAGTGGCGAAAGTGGAAGGATGAGGTAAGTCAGGTAGTAAATCGTGAAGGGTACCCATTTGCGAGTAAACAAGGTCAATATATTGAGCATGACTTATAGCCTGCTCTTCCGTGACTACTCCACCCATGGCAATGTCACGACCGATGTCGTTCACAAATAATTTTGTGAACCATTCTGCCAGCAACTGATCAGGGATTTCGAGTTTAATGAGACGTCGTCTCCGTCGCCACTCATGAATGTGATCGGATATATGAGTGGCCTTTTTCTATTTGAAGGAAGTCAAAATCTCGATCCCCATTTCATAACGGATCGGTAACTGGTAGTGTGTGAGGAAAGCCATAGCTAAGGTGTTGAAGTTAGAGAAGAAACCCCGTGGTAATTCTATATACCACTTCACAGCAAAACCTGTGAGGGTTCATTGAAAAAGACGTAAACGAATAGAGTCATCCATCAACGAGTTGAATGAACACCATAGGTGAAAAGTCATAATGTGATTGTTTGGGTCCTCTCTCGCTTTGTCGTCGAATTTGGGAATGTCCAATGGTAGCTTGGCTGGTATAGCAGGCCATTAGGGAGAGTGACGAATTGGATCATTTAAAATCCTTGACAAATCCGGAAGATCCAAAGTGGCCAAAAAGGGAAACTGTCAATTCACCTGCAGGTACTGGTGGCTTTAGGGAGGAAGCCCCGTCGGCAAACTAGTAGGGCCATAAGAAATATGCATATAATGTGAAGACCCAGACAAATTCGGTGGTGGTTGGAGAGGATAGTAGCTCATGGGATTGTATCCTAGAACAGGAACGTGAGTTTGAGCATTCAAGCCCCAAATAGGATTGAACGAACCTGGATATGGTTGGCCCATACTAGGGGGTATTACGGACGCATCTGGAAACTGTTTCCTCCCAGTTGATTGAGGAGGATGTTGTATCGACTGATTCCAATACTGGGCCAAGGACAGAGGTATGTTTTGGCCATAAGGTGGGGTCGGTCCTCCTATCGAAGGTGGTGTTCCAATTGGGGGCAGTGTTCCAATTGGGGGTTGAGTTCCGATTGGGATTTGCGTTCCAATAGGAATTGTCCCACTGAGAGGGGGTTGAGTCATACCACCTGGGTGAAATTGTCCACCAACGGGAATCTGGTGATTTGGTGTGAATGACAGAATAGTGCCACTAGGATTAAGACTTCCAGTAGAAGACGAGGAAGGTCCTCCAAAAGTAAATTGAGGGAGTGTTGGAATAAAACTAGGAAGAGAATTCCCAGAAGAAGAAGGACCGCCAAGAGAGCCGGATGGGGTTTGCATAGGAGTGGGAATGGAAGCATTCAACACACGGTATCCAGGTGGTAGTGTTGGGGTGACGTTGGGTGTTCGTGGTGTGTTGATGGGAGCGAGACTAACCACGGTAAACCCAGTGTGAACACTCGTAGTATCTGTGTGATGGGCCATTTCGATAGGGATGGTAAAGTGATAGGCGGTAGTAAAAAATACTGTCTCTGGACTAGAGATTTCGAAAATCACAGGTGGGGTGATTTTGGAAATCACAGGGGATCCTGGACCAAAAAGGTCCCGTCGAAAAACACCCATAGACCAAAAGGGATCTTGGCCTTCCACGCCTAGAAAGGGTCCAACTGGTGATCCAGAAGATGTAAAAATTAAGTCTCTGGAAGAATTCAGTCGCATAAACGGTCGCTCAGAATTGCGGTGAAGTCGAAAGTCCTCTTGAGTATTGGTGATTCGGAAATGTTCTAGAGAGTCAGTGTGTTCCACTTGTGGTGTGGTGACATCTAGGACTTCACTCTGCTAAGGAGAGCCCTCAGGTGAACTTGTAGGCAAGGGTTGAGAACCTTTCAGATGCTCTGGAGATAAACCCTACATTCTACAGGAATGACGTGGAGGAGCTATTGTAAACAAGTGACAAACTTACGAAGCAAACTTCAGTAAACTTTGGTAAACAAACAGCACGTGCTAGTAAACAAAATCTAGAAAGCAACACCAAGCAAACAAGACCTTCTAATTCTGAAGTCACTAGTTCGTGATGAAATCCAACGTCACAACAACGAGACGAGAAGGGGTTGGGCTAGGGTGGAAAAGTTATGCTAACGACCTGCTTAACGGACTTACACCCTGGTGCAAGCTCCCACACATAATCGTGGGTATACCCTCCAAGGAGCCCGAGTGAGTTTGGTCAACGTTGATTCCAGGTACTGTGAAGACTTTCCCCTTCACAGTCACCTTGTGTAAGACCCTAGAAAGATAGGTTGCTAAGGTTAACACTGACAACAATAAACCTTGGGGGGACAGTCGACAGTTTGATCCACATGCAAGGGCAGGGTATCTAGCCCGAAATCAACTCAAAAGGCTTCCACTCATCATTGTGGGTATACCTTCGAGTGACCCCTGTAATACGTGAAATCTCTACACCGATATCAACAAAGCAGGATGAGTAACTCTGTCAATATCAATGCGACCTCATGTTTGACCCTTGTGTGAGAAGGGCTTCCCAGGACAAGATGTTGTAAATGGAATTTAACACTCCTTAACACAAGATGCTATTGTGTGTTTTGTGCTTTGGAGAGTGTATCTCTCTACCTATTCCAAAGCACTAGCCTAGCTAAATGTTGGTGTAATAGAGTCCTAGAAAAGAGTTACTAGTTAAATTTTATGATTGCGCAATGTTATTAAGGGTTTTTGTTACTCAAAGGAAGCGGAGATGAAACTGATGTTTATAAGACTCTGACACAACGATGCATGGATAAGAATGAAATATACCAATTTTCGTTCAATGAATCCTATGTACGGGAGGGAAAGAGAAGTTTTTCGAATCAAACTTGAACTACAAGACACAATTTCCTTTAAAATGCAATTGCAACAAATCACGCAAAAATAACAATTCTCTATTGTTTCTTTTTCAATAATTTCAACAATTGATCTTCAATACTTTCGACGATGAAAATGTATTTGAAATAAAAATGTTTGTTCACTTTTCAAAAAGGACTTGCACCATGATGGTGAGAGTGCAGAAAATCAAAAACTAATGAACAAGCAATAGATAAAAACCCAAACCATTCTTTCAATGGAAACAAAAATAACAAGCAAACCAAGCTAGTCTTGTCAATTGCATGAGAAAAATGAGTTTTCAAACAATGAGCAAATGATAAAGACAAAGAAGCTCAACTTTCAACCGATCACCAGTTCTTAACCAAACAAGCACATTCGGATTCCAAAATCAGAGAGTATATCTTTGCAAAGAAAATTCAAGAAACGAAAGTCAAGAAAACATCAACCAATGGTCTAAAACACTCTTGTTAAGCACCCATATTGATCTGGGCAGTTGATCATGCAAAAATCTTAAAGCCAAAATTTTGAAAAAATGGGTTCGCAGGCTGAGAGTATTACACAATGCAAGAATAGGTCATTCTCGCAGGTGATATTCTAGCAGAGTGCGAGAACCTCGCACTGAACCTAAAAGCAGGGTGCGAACTCAGCATATTCTCATAGGCCACTATGGAGTGCAGTGTGAGAATGTCTGAAACTAATCAATTTTTTGGAAAAAGACACAAAATTTGAAGAGGCCTCTGGACCCAGAGGGTCTATCAGGGTATCCTGAAGACTCAGAGATTGATATGAATGGAGAAAAGTAAGGCAAGA
>ML796955.1:141281-155865 GCA_009831015.1 Picea engelmannii | reverse complement strand
AGAGTCTCCAAGCTCCTCTTCAAGCTAGGTCCTTCACACAATTCTTTCACCAATTCTCCAATGAATCTTGCTTAACATTTTCCATGAGAATTCCATCAATATATAGGAGAGAATGAGATGGTTACTTGGATAACAATGATCCCACAACATCAAGGAAACCAGTGCAAGGATAACCATTCGAATGCCAACCCATTCTTCTAGAATATTCCCTTCTAGAACCATCAAGAATCCATCTTTTTCCAAGCTTTAGAAAGAGTTTGCACCCTAGCTATGCAGCACAGTGCGAGAAGTCCGCATCCTAGCTTAAGGAAGCCTGTGAGAATGGGTCATTCTCGCAGCCTAGGATACTAGCAACCTGCAAACTCTCTTCAAAAGTAAGTTTTCTGTTAAGAGATGAATGTAACTTTTCTCAGGAGAAAGTTCTTATGAGGAGCCTGAGTACACCATCATGATGACCAAAATCATGGGTAACACCATTGCAACACACTCCCTCACCTCACTCTCTTGTATTGACTTATCTTGTATGCTATCTGTTTTGCCAAGTTTAACCTAAGGAAGGAGGAAAGAGAACGAGGCCTTGCTTAAGCAACACCGGAGTGAGCCTCTTTCCCCTAGGGTTTTGATTCTAGGGCCCTGCCATTGCAACACCTTAGAGCCCTTGCCTCTCATCCTTAGCCTTTTATCCCTTCAACCTTTGTGCCCTCTCTTAAATTGACTCCATCTACCCATAGGCACTGATCTCAGGTCCCCAACGTTGAAGTGATAGTGCTCAAACAACTCTTAAAACTTTTATAATTTGAAACCCTAACTAACTAACTAACCTTAATAAGGCTGACATCATACTTGGTTATTCCATCTTGACACAACACTTTTTGTTGATAAGCAATTAGATGATGGTTAAGAGCATTTATTGAGTAAGGGATTGATTAAATACATTGTTGGCTACATCATCTCGATATTTATTGATGAATTGATATTATTCTACTGCTATATTGAGTGACATTGATCTCATTGATATCTATTGTTTTAATTTCTTATATATTGATATCAGATAGTTATACGAAGTACTAACCCATTGAATTATAGCCTGCATATATTGTTTTTCTATTGTCTTGTTCCGGGTAGGTGTTCTCATTTGGGGCTACACTTCTTTATTGGTTGTTTAGCCGGACTATCTGATCTTGGTGGTAACCTGTGAGGAGGGACTTTTATTTTTAACCTTTATACCTTTGCCTCTTCAAAACCCCAGGTTATCGGGGACGTCTCCCCTGGGCCTAACCTTCCTAAATATAAAGAACCTCCCCATTGAGGTGACATTAGGTGGGGTAGGTTCTTGTTACACCAGTTTGACCTCTATCTTCTAGCCATTTGACCTAGCTACAAACTGTGCGATAATATTTTGGCGCCGTTGCCAGGGAACACTGAGTCAAATTCTCCTCAAACAACAAATATTTTCGATAATCCTTGCCTCAAATACCTTTTCTTACAAGCTTACCTGGCGACTCCACTAGGGTTTTTTTCCCCTTTTCTTTGATAGTTTCAAGTAAATTATCTGGCGACTCCACCAATGACAACTTGTAGTGGGCGACAATACTCAAATCCCTCTACTGTGGCCACTGTCACCCTGGCAAGCTCTCCACCCCCGATTAATCTTGATCCTCACAAATGGTCTTACTCAGAGAGTTTCATCTGTTTCGACCTAAGTAACATCCAAGGGGGGCTGCATGACTTACGCAAGGATGCAAATTCTTGGCTACCACTCTTCTCAAGAAAAGGTATCCCTGGAAACTCACATTGGACCCAGTTCTATGATAGTTTTGATTTTCATTTGGCTGGTCAAGAACACCCTGATGTCTTCATGAGGCTCTTTGCAAGATCCCTTGTAGAGGATGCTAAAGTTTGGATTCATAGGTGCCCTAAAGGAAGCATAAAAGACCCTGAAGAACTTCAAAAGTCCTTCAGAATAAGGTGGTGCGATAGTGAGCATTCACAGGATTCCTTCTCCCAATACCTTGGCATTTGCAAAGGATCTTGTGAAGGTATTAGAGATTTCAGTGATAGGTTCAACCATCTCCTCAAAAAGGTCCGATCAAAGGTAGGCTCAGAACAAGCTATTCTCGGTCATTTCTTATCATCCTTGGAAGGGGATTTACAATTCAAAATTAGGGATTGGTCACCTACAACTTTAGAGGAAGCACAAGACCTAGCCTTTCAGATTGAGAAAAAACTTGAGTTCGAAGACTACATTCATTAGATGGACTTTTCACAGAATTTTTACTTATGGGATCCTGGTAATAAACTTGTCATGGAACCTGAGTCTCCAAGAATTCTCCAAGTTGAACCTATTCCCACTAAAAGAAAATGGAGCCTTTCCCATGAAATCATTACCTCTTCCCAAGAACCCCCTCTGAAAAAGATCCCTCCTAAGGATGAGATTGAAACTGTCCTACCTGAAAACATTGAGCAAAATCCTTCGAAAGACTTCTCTCTTTTTATCCACCAAGTGGGACACCCTTTCTCCAAAATTGGTGAGTTCACACCTTTATATGTCACTCTCCAAGTCAAAGACTCTCTCCTCCACAATTGTCTCCTACACACAAGCACCAAAACCAACATGATGATGGAGGAAGTTATGTATCAATTGGGTCTGAGCCTCTCACAAACAAATACCGGAGGTGACTTTGCAAAAGGGATCATTAACAACCTTGAGGTGGCATTTAACTCCTGCCCAAGTGCTCCTTTCTTGATAAATGCGGTCGTCATAGATGTTGTAAATAATTTAGGGATTATTCTTCACAAATATCTCATAAAGCATTTGAATGGAAGTATTCATAAACAACAGTCCAAATCAACCATCCCTTATCCTGAAGGGGGATTCTTTACCATCTACAATGAGCCTCTCGTCGGCTCCCCGGTTGAAACCTCTAATGAGCCAAGTGACCAACTTTTATGCATCGATAGTGGCCTTAATAATTGGTTCATCCAATAAGGCAAGTTAGATGTGGATGATTTTGAAGAGACTGAAGGAATCTGGACCTTAGAATTTGATGGATCACACTCAAGCTCTGGATCGGGTGCTGGAGTAGTTTTAACAGCCCCTTCGGGTGAAGTCCTTTATCATTCATATAGGTTGGAATTCCATTGCACCAACAATGTTTCCAAATATGAAGCCTTGATTCTAGGTCTCAATTTAGCAATTGACAAAGGTGTTACAATCCTAGAAGTAAAAGGGGACTCAGATCTCATTGTGTCGCAAGTTTTGATGAGATTTTCCACTAAAAATAAAAAGTTGAAAAAGTATCAAGATGTGGCTCAAACCCTTTCAAAATCCTTCAGAAAAGTGTCAATTGAAGTCGTTCCTCGAGAATAAAACCATGTGGTTGATGCTTTAGTTGTCTCTTCTTCTACTTTACAACCATGTGAGGGACCTTTTCACTACCTATGCAAGATGGAGGTTCTTTTTAAGCCTTTTGTTCCTGACAATTTGGAACATTGGCAGGTTTTGGAGGATGATGATCAAATTATCAGATTCATGGAGAACAACAAAGAGTTTACCGATTCGCAAGTTGATTTCCTGGCTGATTCTATGGATCTGGAAGTCATCAACCTGCAAAGAAATACCTTGCCAAAGGGTTGTATTCCCCTAGAAAACCTTTTTGACAGGCATGATGTTTTTAAGGGAAAGAGAGCCAACAAGCAAGCTGAAGAAGCCCTAGAATTCAATATTGGTACAGAGATGGACCTAAGGATGGTCAAAATAGGAAAGGGCACCACCGAGAAAGAAAGAAAGGAAATACTAGCACTCATCAGAGAATTCAGAGATACCTTTGCCTGGAACTATGATGATTTGAAAGCCTATAGGGGTGATGTCATCCAACATGCGATACCCTTGGTAGAAGGGGCCAAACCATTCCGAAAAAATCTAAGGCATATCAACCCAAAGTTGGCAAGCCAAATACAATAGGAACTCCAAAAAATGGTCGACGCTGGTATCATAGCCCCTATCAGGTATTCTTCTTGGATGTCAAACTTGGTGGTTGTTCGGAAGAAAAATGGTGACATCCACCCGTGTGTTAATTTCTGCAACCTCAAATAATTGTCATTAAAGGATAATTATCCCCTCCCAAACATGGAACATTTTCTTCAGTGGGTTACAGGGGCAGGGATGATGTCTATGCTAGATGGGTTCTCAAGGTACAACCAAGTCCTACTCAAAAGAGAAGACCAATTCAAAACTGCATTCACTACACCTTGGGGAACTTTTATGTACTTAAGGATGTCGTTTGGTCTTATGAATGTTGGTGCCACCTTTCAGAGGGAAATGGACTTTGCCTTCAGAGACCTCATACAAAAAAACATAGAAATTTACCAAGATGACCTTACCGTCATGTCCAAGGATAGGAAAGACCATCTCTCTCACCTTAGGATTGTTTTTGAGTGATGCAGAAAGTATGGTATCTCACTGAATCCCAAGAAATCTGTCTTTGGGATTGATGAAGGAAAGTTGTTAGGACACGTGGCCTCATAAGGAGGAGTCTCCATTGATCCTGAAAGAGTCCAGTCGATAAAGGATGTCCTCCCTCCAGCCAACAGAAAATATTTTCACTCTTTTCTCGGAAAAATCAACTTCATCCGTAGATTTGTACCAAATTTTGTCGAGAGGATAAAACCTTTGAGCGCTTTGCTAAAAAATGGCGTTTCTTTCAGGTGGGGAGATGAGACCAACTGTAACACCCTGTTTCCCCCAGTCTGTAAAAATAACTATACTAGCCAAGTATTGTGGCAAACTCGGAAATGTGAATGTGTGATGTGAATGGACCTTGTGAAAAAGGTCGATGAATGTAAATAATATTATGAATATATATATTGCAGGACTACTGAGAGGGGGATGTGTTGAAAACGATACCACGATGGTTGAAGAAAGGTGGTGGAAGGTAACTAGAATGGCGGTGTTAACTTCCACTGAAACCAATACCGTATTTGGACTTCACTGGCTTGGAGAACCAAGAGTGGCTCGCTGGCCCCAAATTAAATGACTCGCCAGGTTGGTAGGTAAATGGCTCCTCATGAGTAATGAGGGATGGGGGTGAACCACCCATCCATAGAGTCCTCAGACCTGAACACCGCGAGGAAGATCATGCCACACGCAACCTCACCGAAAAGAGAAAAGGCAAGAAGAGTGTGCGATCAGGAGGGCAGACGCGAGGGAAAGAGGAAAATAACTCTGGAAAATACAGAGTGAGTGATAGCGGAGAAGAAGGAGAGTAAACTTCGTTCTCGATCACTAGCGAACAGAGACTTAGTCTTGCAGCATCGTGGTCTTATCTCGGGGGTGGCTAGTGGTAAATCCATTGGGAGTTGTTGAGCCTACGGTTGGGTGGAAATAAGCACCTATGTCAGCAGTTGCATCACCTGGTGTTTTTCTAATAAGTGTTATACATTGTATCTTGAAATTTATATGCTGACATGTATGTTCATATTCTGTGCAATTATGAATGGTTTCAGTATAAGACTGTCTGCATGGTGTTTTGATCAAAAATGATGGCTGCATGTTTTTATTAGAAAGACCACGTATGGCTTATGTTTATATATGTATATATATATGATGAACTAATACAGACTTTCAAGTCTGCTCTCGGGAGATTGGTTCCTGTGTTTTTCCTACCTGATGCCTTAGATAGATTTCCTCACGAAGGCACCCTTTCGAGACCACTCCCTTACCTTCAAGAAGACCTTTGAGTCTGGTCTTCAAAACCTGGTGTAAATTACTTGAGGAACCGAAAAAGGATGTTATGTTTTAAGTCTTAAAATCTTGCACGAGGGAGAATGGTCCTCGTGGACCTCAACATTTCAGCATTTCGGTACTCAGAATACCCAAGGGCGAGTTCCCTTGCACTCGCAAGTCCTGAAACCCCGAATTGAGAAATCTCGAATTATTAGTGTGGGGGTAAATTAAGAATTTTCGGAGTTTCAGCACCTGGAGTATCTAGGTGTGAGTTTTCTTTCACTCGCGAGTCCCGAAACCTCGACCCGCGAAATCCTGAAATGGTAGCGTGTGGATAAGTATCGACTGACAGATGAGATTATGTTGGAAGATCTGCGATCAATCATGATCGTTAGATTGGAGGAAGAAACAAGGGAATTAAATGCCTCAACCTCTTCCTTTTATCTTCGTGAGTAGAGAAGAAATCGGACCATAGATCCAAAGGTCCATGAGAGTACCTAAACCGTTCATTCATAAGGACATGTGGCGGTCGGTAAGCGTTTCGGCATTTCAGCACCCGGGGAATCAAAGGGAAAAAACCCTGGTCATCGCGAGTCGCGAAATCCCGACATCCGAAACCCCAAAATCGTTTAAAGTGTGGATAAGTATCGATTGGTGGACGATATTTTGTCGAAAGATCTACGATCAGTCACAACCATTAGATTGGAGGAAGAAATGAGGGAGTTAAATGCCTCAACCTCTTTCTTTTATCTTCGTGAGTAGCGAAGAAATCGGGACCGTAGATCCCCAAGGTCCATGGGAGTATCTAGATCGTCCTTTTATAGGGACACGTGGCTGTCGGTCGGCGTTTCGGTACCCGGGAAACCAAAGGGAAAGAACCCTTATCTTCGCAAGTCGCGAAATCCCGGTAAACGAAACCCCGAATTAGTTTAAGTGTGAATAAGTTTGAGAAAGTCGGGATTTGATCATGACCATTGATCATCCTAAAAAGATCATAATGATTGATCATGGTTAAAGGTCACGGTCATCCATCGGAATGACACATGGTTGTCGGTCGGCATTTCGGTGTTTCGGAACCCGGGAAACCAAAGGGTAAGAACCCTTGTCTTCACAAGTCACAAAATCTCGATACCCGAAACCCTGATGTGTTCTGTGGCAGAAAGAAGGATTCCCAAAAGGATCTAGATCGTCCATCGGAGGAGACGTGTGGTGAGCGGTCAGAGTTTGGGGAAAGCTCCAAAATCTCGTGGACCGTTGGATCCAAATCCTTGAGGATCATTGATCTCCTACACGAATCCCCATATCGAGATTCGAGGATTGGAGTGACAAGAGTTTTGGAGTCGTTGCATCGTGAACTCCGAACCATTGGATCCAAGACATCGAGAGCCATTGGATCTCATACAAGAACTCGAGTATCGGGTTTCTGGGTTTGAAGAGTTGAAAGACTTGACTCTCTTGCATTTCGAACTCCCGATTTCTGAAATCTCGATACGACCAGGACCGTCGGATCAGGAGAGGCTTATATCCGTTGATCTCCCTTTGGAGGGGAACTTCAGAGATTACGGAGTTTTGGGGATTCGAAAGGGAGAGGAAGATACATCGCATCACGATTCCCCAAATCACGAAAAGTCGGTAAGTGCTTTGTCGATTTAGCACATGGTCATGGAACAGGGTCACATGGACAAGACCCAAGTGGTGAGATTGTCACTCGCCAGCCCTTTCGAGGTTCGGCATTTCGGCATTTCGGGGTTTGCAAAGTCGAAAGACTCAACTTGCTCATTATCGCTGAGTCATGAAATGTGAAAAGGCGCCTAGTTGTTTGGCTGGTGGTTATAACCAACGATCACATGGAGGTGGAAAAGGGAAGATCTAGCCTGTGCTAAACCCCCGTAGGACTTCGGGGATTCTATCCCTTGAGAAAAGGTGAAAATTTTATTATGTCATAGTAGGTATCTTACAAATTGGTATCAGAGCATGGTTACAACACTTGGCCTACTTGGGCTCATGAACGAGTTGCGCGGAAGCCTCGTTCGAAACACTCCTAAAAGGAGTGACCCCCTGTCTTAACCTTCCTAATCAAAAGACAAAGTTAAGAATGAAAAACCCCTATTGTGTGTGTGTACATGTGAAAATATGAATTATGTGCTAGTTATAAATAAATATAAATATTGACTAACAACCATTGTTTTTCCTTTTGCACACAAGCGGAAGATCAACCACGAGAAATTATCAACGCATAGTATGGTGACTCACCATGAAGTGGGAGAGGAATCCCACAATAGAGACAAAGAGTCTAACAAAAGGAGGGCAGTAGGGACCCCTCCAGATCTAGCTGAGACTGTGAGGAGTCTCATGGTCGAATTACAAAGCTACAAGGCTGACAATGAAAGGATGATGAAAGAACAAGAAAAGAAAATAGAAATTAACGTAGTTTTACTGCAGAGTTTATCCGATCTACAAAGGAAAATGCAGCATGAACCTAAAACTCAGAAACAGGGTCATATCAGTGGCCACACTGAGAGGAGCACCTTGAAAAAGGTCCACCCCAGAGGTAAAGGACAAGCAGCAGACGATTCCTCTGAGAAGGAAGTGGACGATTCGGAGGGCTCTTCTAGCAATAGAACCAGTTCCTATTCCCGAAGGAAACAGAAGAAGAAAAAGTCTTCCAAAGGTCGTAAATTCGAAGAATTCAGAAAATCCAAACCACCCTCCTTCGACAGTGAAATAAAGAAGGGAGAGGAAGCAGAGGCCTGGCTGCTTGGACTAAAGAAGTATTTCAGAGTCCATGACTTTTCAGAAAATATGAAGGCCCGAGTGGCCACCTTCAACTTGAATGGAAAGGCTTCCATTTGGTGGGAAGACCTTAATAATGTGAAAGGGGTTCGTGAAGAGGACCTGTCTTGGGAATGGTTTGAGATATACTTCCGGAAGAAGTATCTGTCGGAAAAATATTTCGACGAAAAGACTAAAGAGTTTTATGAACTCAAACTGGGAAAACTCACTATAGAATAATATGTCAACAAATTCCTCGATTTGTTGAGGTATGTACCCTATATCAAGGCGGAAAAGGAAAAGGTGCAACGCTTCATCAGTAGACTACCTAAGGACTATCGGGATACAATTGAATTTGATGAGCCAAAGACTCTAGAAGGCACTATTCCAAAGGCAACATATTTTCATGAACAGTTTGGAAATCGAGCAAAACCTCGCGAAGGATGGAAATAGAAGAATAGTTCAAGATTTTAGAAAAAGGGGATTAAATCCCCAGGATTTAAGAACTATAAGAAGAACCCAAGAATGAGCTTCCCAGCCCGGAGTATGCACCAGGAGAATTTTCCCTCCTTGAGCGGAAATAAAACTTCTGGACCCATATCAGTGAAGACTGATAACCCAAAGAGAGAACCTTTGAAATGTTGGGGTTGTGTGGAAGAACATCTATTGAGAGACTGTCCACACCGACAACAGAATAGTCGGAGGATTTATAACATCCAGGAAGCTACTACCGTCAATGATGTGGCCAGGAGTGTGCCGCAAATTTATGCAGCCTTGGATAATAACCAAGATGACCACCAAGCTTCAGTGGTGGAAATAGAAGGTATGATTTCCAACCATCTAGTGTCTGTTTTGATTGAACCTGGTTCAAATTTGAGTTATATAGCCCCTAAAGATGTTGATAAGTGTAAACTACAGCCACAAAAACATACCAATCCATGGTTGGTACAGTTAGCCACTAGCACCAAAAGACGAGTAGCAGAGGTTATACCAGCCTGCCAATTGATGTTGGGTGGATTCCCCACCCAAGCAACCCTTAACTTATTACCCCTAGGATCATATGATCTGTTGATTGGTATGGACTGGCTAGCCACCCATAAATCCAGATTATATTGTTACCATAAAACCTTAGAATGCGTAAGTAAAGAAGGGAAAAAGATAACCCTTCAAGGGATCCGAAAACCTGTCTCAGTAAGACAAATATCAGCTCTGCAAATGAGAAAGTATTGTCGAAAGGGATGTTCCCTATATGCAATACGGGTGTTGAAAACAATCGAAGGTGACAAACCAAGCCCTGACGATCACCCTATCCTGAGAGAATACAGAGATGTATTTCCAGAAGAGGTACCAGGTCTACCTCCGAGAAGGTACAAAGACTTCTCGATAGAACTTGCACCGGGAGCGATACTGGTGTCTAGGACACCCTACCGGATGAGCACACCCGAGTTAGTTGAACTCAAGTTGCAATTAAAAGAAATGATGGATAAAGGCTATATTCGACCCAGCGTGTCTCCATGGGGAGCACCATTCATGTTCATGAAAAATAAGGACAGTACCCTTAGACTATGTATAGATTATAGGCAACTCAATAAGGTAACTATAAAGAACAAGTACCCCTTGCCCAGGATCGATGACTTGTTCGATCAATTGGGGGGTGCGTCTATTTTCTCAAATATTGATTTGAGGTCGGGATACCATCAAGTCTGAATCAAGGGTGAAGACATCCATAAAACTGCCTTCCATACGAGGTATGGTCACTATGAGTTCGTGGTAGTGCCATTTGGGTTGACCAATGCCCTGCCACTTTTATGTGCTTGATGAACAATGTACTCAGCAAATTCCTAGAAAAATTTGTGCTTGTTTTTATTGACGATATATTAATTTACTCCAAGAACAAAAAAGAGCATGAAGAGCATCTTGGACTTGTACTGCAAGTGCTAAGAGAACATCAGCTCTATGCCAAATTCAGCAAATGTGAATTCTTCCAGAAGCAAATACATTACTTAGGCCATGTTCTATCCAAAGGAGTAGCAGTAGACCCTGACAAAATTAGGTCTATCATGGAATGGCCTAACCCAAAGGATGTTTCGGATATTAGATCCTTTATGGGATTAGCAGGATACTATAAGAGATTTATAAAAGGATTCTCCAAGATTGGTTGTCCAATCACTGCCCTCCAGAAGAAGGGGACAAAATTCCTGTGAACACAGAAATGTGAAGAAAGATTTCAAACCCTGAAACATCTACTGACCCATGCACCCGTGTTGAAGATCGCCAATTCTGAATCTGACTTCCTCGTGTGCACAAATTCCTGTAAGGAAGGGCTCGAAGGAGTCCTTATGTAGGGAGGAAGTGTGATCTGCTATGAATCACGAAAATTGAATGAGCACGAAGTCAACTATGTGACCCATGATCTAGAGCTGGTTGCCATAGTGCATGTCTTGAAAATGTGGAGGCATTACCTCCTGGGAAGAAAATTTGTACTTATGACAGATCATTTTGGATTGCGATATATGTTTGATCAACCAAAGCCCAATTCTAGACAAGCTAGGTGGATGGCCCTCCTTAGCGAGTTTGATTTCGAGATCAAACACATTAAAGGAAAGGAAAATAGGGTGGTATTGGCAGCCAATTCAATTTTTTCTATTGTCCTATCAGCTGCCTACACCTATGTCTTCTGAACTTCAAATTGTCGTCGCATTTTTCAAATAGACGATATTTTCATTTCTTGCGACACTTGCAAATTGGTCTCCATTTAGTTTTCACGATTGTAAGCGTGAAAACTTCTCCTTTCGTGGTCACATTTCGATTACTACTTGAATTTTCGTTATCTTTTTATCGATATTTTCTATGGCACTTACCTTTGGTTTATCGTTATATGGCTGAAAGGACTTTTAAAACTATGCTCATTGGACATTCTTATATTGATTGCGTAACTTGATTTTATTAAACTTATGAGGCATTGAGCATGTGAATTTATACTTGATTCTATGAATTGCATAAGGGTCATGATTTATTTTTTATATACGATATGATCCTTATAATAATCTTTTTATGGCTCTTGGCTTGTAAGTTTTATAAGTGGAAATTGGCACAATGGTTTAAAACTTTTGATTAAACATTTATACAATGGTGTATGGTTAACATTTGGGGTTGATTTTACATTGAATGACATTGGTTTGAAAAACTATGGTTAATGGCACGTTGGCATATCACTCACCGTTTGATTCTTTGGTTGGCAAACGATTGGTTTTTGAGCTATGCTATGATTGTTTGAACAGAGGTTGAATTCGCCGGTTGTACTTTACCATAACTATTGTGCATGGCGGTGAACAACTCCACCACCCTCGCATGCGCACATTAATGCTCTCCCCTTTGATCGTTCATTGTTGTTAAACCAAATGACTCTGCTCCTGTGTGTTGGTGAATTCGAACCAAACTCTTACCATGTGCTCACACCATGGACCCAGTCGTTCCAGCTGAACCCAATGGTAACCAAGCCCTGTTGATGTTCGACGGTGCCCGCAGTGACCTCGAGGAAAATGGGTGGCTTCCATTTATACAAAAATTCAAAGGATTTAACTTTTGCATAGCTCGACAATTCGCCATGACCTTTGATGGTTGTCGAGCCAAGGTCGGCGATATTCAATTGGAAATTGATGAGCAGTTTATTAGTCTTTCTATGGGTTTTCCCACCTCTGTACAATGATGGTCCAAGAATTGCAAAGTAGAGGAGGTCCCTTGGACACTACTCTTCCAGTCGCATAAAGTTATCTCCTGTGATAAAGGTTTACCCGTGACCATGCTTGAACAGTGTTGGCATGATTTATTGATGATAATCAAATAGTTTATCACCTGTGAAGGTCGGTACGGGTTTGTTTTCTTACACCACCTTCATTTTCTTATGGTTTTTATGGGTTATCAGCTCAATATGCCCTATTATTTGCATAGAATCCTGTTTAAAATGTCAAAGAAGTACAAAAGGAACCAGGCTGATAGTAGCCTTTTTCATTATGGGCTGGTTAAGATTATTGTGGTCTATCATTTGAGTCTACACGGAGATTGTTGGAGCAATTTTATTGCTCGAAATGATTTTGAAGATTCGAACCCCCCACAGGTTGACAAACCTATGGTGAGCGAGGTTAAGTCTGTACCCCCAGTACCATACAACATCCTGCTACCTAAACCCTTGCCTGACTCACCTATCGACCTACCCCACTCTGTGACTAAGGATGTCGAGACTGTTAAGCCTATGAGCAAGAGGCCTAAGGAAAAACCCACTATAAACGCCAAAGGCAAAAAGAATGCCCGTTTGATTTCACGAATGGCAAGAAATAAGCCAAAACCCCCTGTCAACCCAAACCCTATCGTGTTGAGTGAGGACTCTGATTCTGAAGTGGAGCGTTTCTTGGCTAGTGAATACCCCTATTCGCAAGGTCTGTGTGCCAAACCTTCGTATGAATTTGTGACAAACCTACCCCCTTGCCTACAGAGCGACCCTGACTACCCAGGCATTAAACTGCCTTGTGAAAACCCCGGTCATTTAGCCAAACCCTCTCCTGGTCTGTCTAAACCTACAATGCCACCCTGTGATCAATGCAGCTCGTGGTTAGAGAGGTATTACCTTGATGTTCCAATTCTACAGTCGAGAATTCACTCTTTGGAGGACCAGGTTGCATTTCTTACCAGTCAAAAGGCTAAGCTACAAGCCACTGATAAGAAACAAAGGACGACAAGCTCCATCTTGTTTAAAAATGTGGAATCAGCTACAGCAGTCGTGAATTCTAAGTTGGCATAATTTGAGCAACCTCACACAGGTATGTTTGATATCGAATGTTTATATAACGAATTCGAATTCGGTTTTGGATAGCTCTGTTTCCAGCATTGATTGGCTCTATCACACTGTATGCATTCTATACATAGCTTTGCTTTGACTAAAATGAAAGTCTGTTTTCCCAGTTTAGCTTCGATTGGATTTTCATCGATTTGGATGATCTTGGTGTGGATTTGATTGCTTTGATTTAGCTAAAATGAATGCTCTGCTGTCAATTGAAGTCGTTTGTATCTATTCTAAACAGGAGTTGTTTCTCATATTCATTTTTGGACACCACCACATTTCATTTCAATTTTGTTATAATGTATACGCTATGATTGGCAACAATTTTGAAATGGTTAATTGTTACGGTTTATGTCCCATATGACTTTCGACCAACAGGAATAAAATTCGAATTATTTTCAATATGATTCTGTTAATATGCATCAAAATCGTGAATAGATTCAATTCATAACGGTTATACCCAGCCGGTTAATACGCATTGGTTTACTGTTAGTTCCACCATGTTATCGGTTGGATTCGTAATAGCAATGGATACTCTATTTGAATTTGATTCATAGAACGAGATTGACTATATCCAGATTCACGATTTATTTTTAAACTCAGTCGTGATTTGTTTCGATTATTTGCCCAGTTTACAATTATAACTTCTATTGATTCTATTAAGATTGTGATCACAATTAATTGATCCTGTCTGTTGACTGTGCAAGGATCAATCACAAATTTGGTTGGGTTGATGTTGTTACGTATGATTTCGTTTACACATAATCGAAACAGTCTTTCTATCTTTATATTTGATTAAATGATTTGAATCTTTTGTTATATCATTATAGCTATAACGAGTGGAAAATGGTTGTGTTGGATTAGATCGTATCACATACGATATGATCTACTATCGATTCCAATTGGATACGAAACAGTCTTGTTACTGTTTGACCTGATTTTATGGTAACAGTAAAACAGAGTATTCTTACCCCTGTTTTCGATTGAGTCACTTTTGATTATGATTAATGTTGAAAGATAAAATCATTTGAATCTTGAGTGATTCGTTTTAAATGATCATTGGAAGATAATTGGATTTATTTTATTTTTTAAAAAGATTTGATTTAATTTCTATTCTGATCCTGTATGTTATTTTAGACTAGCTACAGAATCAGATGATTCTGTAGCTAAGTCTGTAGGATTAGATTTTTATTGTTTTGCTAATAAAATATCTTTCTAACTTGTTATTTTTGGTCTATTGCAGATGAATT
>ML796955.1:92375-112733 GCA_009831015.1 Picea engelmannii | reverse complement strand
TGTCAAACATTTCAAAATATTTGGAAGCAAGTGTTATATCAAAAGAGATGATGATAGTCTAGGAAAGTTTGAATCAAGAGCATATGAAGGAATTTTCCTTGGTTATTCATAAAGAAGCAAAGCCTATAGATGTTACAACAAAAGACTACAAAAGATTGTTGAAAGTATAAATGTAAGAATAGATGAAGCAAGACCTCATAAGAACAAATTACAAACAGAAGAAATGGAGTGCAATGAAGAAGAAGAAGAAGAAGAAAATGAAAAAGAGGAAAAGGAAACAAAATGCCAAGATACACAAACCCCATCAAGTTTTGTGTAGAAGAACCATCCAGAAAACTTAATTTTTGGCGATAAAATTGTTGAAACAAAGACTAGGATAAAATTGGAAAGCACTTATGAACAGGTAAATCTCTCCTTGTTGTCCAAAATAGAGCCCAAATGTTTTGCAGAGGCTAGTGTTGATAAACATTGGGTTAATTCTATGGGGGAAGAGTTGAACCAAATTGAGAAAAATTAGACATGGGAACTTGTCCCAAGGCCTAAAGACAAAAATGTGATTGGTACAAAGTGGGTATTCAAGAATAAGTTAAATGAAGATGGAAAATAGTCAGAAACAAGGCAAGATTGGTTTGTAAGGGATATGTTAAAGTGGAAGGTATTGACTTTGAAGAAACCTATGCTCATGTTGAAATATTATAAGCCATTAGAATATTTTTGGCATTTGCAAGTTTCAATAATTTTAATGTGTATCAGATGGATGTCAAGTCAACATTTCTGAATGGAAATCTAGAGGAAGAAGTGTACATTGAACAACCAAAAGGATTCTTATTATCAAAAAATAAAGATTATGTTTGCAAATTGAAGAAAGCATTTTATGGATTAAATAAAGCTCCTAAAGCATGGTATTCAAGACTTGACAAGTACTTACAACAACAAGGTTTCAAAAGAGGAATTTCAAATAGCAATATCAATATCAAAAGAAAAGGAGAAGATCAATTAATTATTGTGGTTTATATGGATGATATTATATTTGGTGGCAGTAAAGATAATATGTGTAAATAATTTTCCAAAGAAATGCAAAGAGGGTTTGAAATGTCCTTGCTTGGTGAACTGCCATTTTTTCTTGGGTTACAAATTATACAATCCAATAAAGGGATATTTATTTCACAAACCAAGTACATTTAGGAGATGTTGAAGAAGTTTGAAATGGAAGACTATAAACCTGTCAACACACCCATGATCATTGGTTGTAAATTTGGCAAGGAGGATGAATCAAAGGAAACAAGTCAAAATCTATACAGATTAGTGATTGACAGGCTATTATTTGTGACAGCTTCATTGCCAGATATTATGCAAGAAGTAGGATTAGTTGCAAGGTTTCAAGTTGCACCAAAGGAAACACATTTGCAGGAAGTAAAAAGGATCTTTAAATATCTAAAAGGAACTTTGGATTTTGGTTTATGGTATCCCACAAGTAAAAACTTTACACTGACAACTTACACATGTGTGGATTGGGCAGACAATATGGATGATAGAAAGAGCACCAGTGATGGAGCATTATTTTTAAGCAATAGTCTAGTATCTTGGTTAAGCAAGAAGCAATCATCAATTTCTCTATCCACAACATAAGCATAATACATTGCAGCAACAACATGTTGTACACAAGTTCTCTGGATGAAACAAATGTTGAAGGACATTAAGGTAGAGTATAATCATCCAATATCAAAATTTGTGACAATACTAGTGCAATAAATATTTCAAAGAATCATGTTATGCATTTGAAGACAAAGCATATTCCAATCAAATACCATTTCCTAATAAAGCAAGTCACAGAACAAAATGTCAAGATGGAATATATTGGTACAAAGGAACATATTGTTGATACCTTTACAAAACATCTTTCTAGAGAAACATTTGAGTATCTCAAACAAAAACTGGGAGTGGTACCTATGTTATCTAATCACTAAAGTGCTTCAAGGGAAGCACAATCTTAGGGGGAGCTGCAGAAAGAAAGAAGGTTGTTGGTTGTAGATATGGAGAGCAAAGAGTAAAGAGTAAAGAGTAAGGGGGAGAAATCCCTTTGTTATTTATGTCAATGGGGGAGAGTAAAGAGTAAGGGGGAGACTTGCAGAAAGAAAGAAAATTACTAGTTGCACACATGGAAGAAGTTAACCTAGATGAGAGGGAAAAAATTGAAATTCATCAAGTTTAGGAAATTGCACTTTGTGAGATCTACAGTCACAACAGAATAGGGGAGTATCAAAATTGACTAAGAGTTGCCATCAATGAAAAAGGGGGAGATTGTTGGAAATATTTTTGTCATTAATGTAAAAGACAGGGGGAGACTACAAATGTCAATCTAGTATCCTAGAAAAGCGAGATGTTTCATTTGGTTATGACAGATCTGCAAAGGTCGTATTTGCAAAGTCTTCCATTAAGATTGATGAGGAAGTCATGGCACATATAAAGAATGTATTTCTTGATGGGTTCTCTGCATCTTGGGATGAAGCATGAGTTAAAGAGGAACTCGGGAATTATGGTTAAATGGAGAAAGTTTTGTCATCAAAAACATGTCTTATGCCAAGTGAAAATATTATGGGTTTGTTCATTTCTCTACTCAGGAGGAAGCTCAGGCGTGTGTTGAAGGTCAGAGTAGAAATGAACTTGGTAAGGGAGGTCTTGGTTCTTGATGACTTTGCAAGATCAATTTATCCCACATTCATAAGGAAAATTGTTCTCAATGACTTTATATTGAAGGCATTGATACCTATTTTGAATGTGAATGGGTGAGATACAAAAACATGTGCAAAGCATTAACTTTTAGTCATGAAGAACCTAGAGTTGGTCAAATCACGATTTTTAATCATCAGAGATCAATGAATGAGAGTGAAGGATCGAAACTTCAAGCATATCAAGCTATCGAATATCAAGATCAGAGTATCAATGCAGTATTAAAGTAGGGGGGTCGGTGACCTGGTGGTCCCAGTGCCAGGTGGTCTAGTTAGTATATCAAATATTAGGGATATTGGATATCGGGTATACCGGAACGGAGCGAAAGTGTAGTGTTAAATTCTCAGAGGCCTGGTGGTCTAGTGTTCCAGTAGGCATTGTCACTGGACTAGAGTGAGCATGTGAAAGTGCAACATTAAAAATACCCCGGGGCCTGGTGGGTCGATGACCCGATAGGCCTAGTGGTTTGATTAAAAGGTGATTCCGATGAATAAATGTGAACTGAAGTATGGTTCAATATTGACCATTGATCATAGAGATCAACGAATGAGATCGAAGGTGTTAGCACTGGAATTCACCTCCTGATTGTAGGGGAGGTAAGCCCAATACCCATCAGTGTTTGGGGTGGATGTTGGTTTAAATGTGGATGGTCAATGGCCAAAACTCAACAACATGAAAAATGTTCAACACAGAACTGGACAGGAAATGTACAGAGAAGTGAGGGCCACATTAACTTCAGTCAATAAATTGAGTTAAAGGGAGAGCAGAGGGAAGAATTAGGAGAAAGGGTGAAGGAGACTACTCTGGGCATTAGGCCTTCCAGCAGCTCAGAGAAGAAAACCCAAGATCAAGAGCATTCTTGAGCTCAAATTCAGACACCGAAATATGTCTAAAAGAGACACAGTTACAGCTGTAAAATGATCAAACTTCCATCATCCTACAACTGCAACAGCTCGACTGGATCCTCCATGCCCGAGCCATTCAATGTGAGAAGGAAACAGATACACAGGGAAATGAATAAAACTGACAACGATATCGCTATAATCAAACATTTGTTACAACAGTATAAAAACACTCGACTGGATCATCCATGCTAGAGTGTTTTAAACATCTTTACAGACAAAATGAAAGAGAAAGGAAGTTGACTTCTATTAACATGAAAGTCTCAAATCAATTACATAACCAGAGAACACCTCTGGCGGAACAAAGTTACAGATTGGGAGTTCTGCTCAACCAAAAACCTTTACAAAATCCCAAAACTCCACATATATACTCAAAATAATTCACCATCCTCAGCAGAGGCATGCTCAAACCACTGCATTCAAGTCTCAACGTCTACATCTTCTTCTGTCAGTCTGCACCTTCATTCTCCTGTCAGACGCGAGCTCATATTAGTATGGGCCTTGTAGAAAAAACAACTCGCAGGGGTACCACGGGCTGACAGTCCGCCTCCACTGCCATCTCTTCCATGCTTTCCATTTATGGGGTGAGGCAAGGCTTCAACCACCTCCCCCCACTTTCATTTACTTCTTCATCGGGATCAAAACGAGGCTGAGTCGATTTAGCACCTGGAGAACGTGGAAACCCCTTCTGCGACAACATCGTCGTTTTGGCCCTAGGCGTAGCTCACATGAACTCTGCACCTTTACCTGCATATGACCTCGGGCCATGACCCATCACTTATCCCCTATGAAATTTCAGGATTTCGCATTTCGGGAGTCTTCACTCCACTTGATTCCCAATATCCCGATGCTCGAACTCGCGAAATGGCCTCTCTCAGATTCACGATCGGATATTCTATGCATTCGACAGCCACAATTGCATACCGAAAACCCCAGTCACCAGTCGATAAACATGCGCTTACTCTTCTTTGTGGCCCTGCTTTTCTAAATGACCTTGGGCCATGACATGGGGCTCTCTCCCTGAATGTTTTTGGGATTTCTCTTTTCGGGGAATTGGGGCGTTGCTTCTTGTCAAACCTCCGATTTGCGAAACCGTGATTTCTGGATTTCGCATTTTGTAAACTTGCATCGTACTCCATGCTAAAACCCCGACTCGTGAAATAGCGAATTCGCTAATTTGCTGCCACGTGCCCCTCCGGTTTGGACGGCCCAGATCTTCTTTGCACTTCAGGACTCAGGGGTTTCGCGCCTTCCTCACTTCAAAATTATCTAAGTGGCATTCTTCGTTATCCCAATATGCGTGCACCTTAGCACAATGCACCCTGACTTTGGATGAAACACAGTTGTGGGTTTTTTAAGCTCCCTTCTTTCGCATTTGGTCATCCAATGGCCAACTCCTAAGGGAAAACACCCCCCTACAAGAATATGTGATAACAGAAGGAACCGGAACAGACTAAATTATGAGTTATGTGGTTGCAAAGGTTACTACCATGTGCCCAGTTTCCCGGTTAACATTTTAGCGCAGACAAGAAATTCCCCCAGTTGCCTGGTGATCCAATGGTCCAAATACCTGGTGAACTATATCAATCGACCTTGCAGATCGATGATCAATATTTAATCCAAGACTCATTTGACAGTTGTTGAGATTTAAGGTTTGTGTTATGTGTATGTTTTAAGAAATCGATGGCATGGTGGCCTAGTTAATCTGACGGTCAGTGAACAGATTGCACGCGAAATGGGAGGAAATTGGGACTAGTTACAAAGGATTTCTTAGCTCAGTTTAAAGAAGAGTCAAGGGATTTGGAGTTGACTCTGTGAGCAAGATTTTTGGCATAAGGACAAATATTTAGATGTATGGGCTCGTTGGATGAAGTCGATCGTCCATTAAATTAGGCTTGCATCTGACTTAGGGCTAACCCAAAAAATTTCCCTATGGTGAGGCCTATAAATGACAATGCCCTAATCCACTTTAGGTTGTGGGTGTGGATGTGAAGTTGAGGCTCTGAGGTTCTCAGGTGTTAGATAATGAAAAAGAGAAATATGTAATTGTATAAGGTGGAAGGGAAGTGCGATGTCAAACACAGAATATCAAAAGCCTCGTTGATTGCTCACAGATAGAGAGTTTAATGGAAATTACAAAAATGATAGACCAGTTGTTGAAATAGCAAATGTATGCAGGTGGAATCTTGAAGTGAATTGATGTTTTTGCATATATGACAGTTTAAGTGGAATTTAATCTAGACAGAAAATTTGAGGAGATTGGTGTCTCCGGTAGGGTGGCGCCTACAACTTGTTGAGTCGATGCTCAATTGAGGAGATTGGTGTCTCCAGTAGGTTGGTTCCTACACCTTGCCGAGTTGGTGCTCAGTTAAGGATATTGGTGTCTCCAGTAGGTTGGTGCCTACAAATATTGTAATTGTAGGTTAGTGCCTACAAGTTTTTCTGATTTTGTGCTTAGGTAAATGGATCAGTGTCTTTTTCAGGTGGGTGCATGTAAACATTGTAAGAGATTGGTGTTTGTAGCAGGTTGTTGCATGTGAATATATTTCAATAAAAGTTTTGTGTGGTTTTCTCCCATTTGAGTTTCCATGTTAAATCTTTAGGTACTATGCATTATATGTTTGTATGTATTTCTTATTGATTGCTTATGGTTGGTAAAGTAATGAACTGATAAGTGTAGTACAGTAAGAAAAGAAAAAGTATTCTTATATCGATTCAACCCCCCTCTCTGTATAAGTAAGTGTGCTAACACTTATGCCTCTAGAGTGTGGCATACCAGAACTGCATTTGATCCTTATTGTAGTCCACATTTTTTGCTCGTGGTAGGTCTTCAAATACATGACAATAAACTATGGTGTAAACTAAATAAGAAGTCATGTAGAACTTCCTTGTTTTTCAAAATTTTCCCAACTTGAAGGAAACTTCATTTGAAATAATGTGAGCCCAATCAAACTTGGTATCTTCGAGAACAAAATGATGTAGAACATACAAAACATATCTTGGAACAATAGTTGTGGATTCTTTTCCAAAAATCCTAGCAAATAACCATGCAAACTCCTTGTGGGTGTATTTGAGTGAACATACATCGATTTGAGACGAGTTTGCATAATCATTTGATGGCTTTGTGAGAAAATTCTCCAAGAGGTTTACCCCTCCATTGTGGTCCTTTAGGAAGGATTCAACTTCAATACCTTTAAAATTCTTATTGGGTTATATAAGTCTAATATTTTTATTGAAAAATGTAGGCGAAAGAGAAACCGTCATCTTTTCTTGTCGTTGAATCAGCCTTTTCTTACTGTCAAACTTGTTTGCACACCAAGAAACTAGTTATTTGAACTCAAATACCTATGGCATACACTTGACTAGTGCAATTCCAGAAGTTTATACTTTTTTTGAGTTTCTTTCTTGAGGTGAAAACTTTCAATACCACTTGAAAGCTTTATACCACTAGAATTCATGGTCTTCTCGTCCCAGCGTGTCGATTGCATCTCCACAATATAGCTCCTTTTTCTTACTCGAAATACTTTGCAAAGTTTATTTTAGTGAATAAGTGGCGGTTTTGTTGAAGTAATACCCTTTACAATGAGGATTTAATACACTACTAAATTCACCACGTATTGCCTTGATATCATATGTCGTAACACTTGGTTCATAAATGTTAATTGCATTATTTGATTTGTGTTTAAAGTGGAGCTTTTATGAGAATCATGTCACATAAATAACGATATTAATTCATAATGCACGAAGACCGATGTGACATTAAGATAATAAGTTTTCTTGGAAAAGGTGATCATGTGTCGATATTAATGAAAATCGGGTAAGTGTGGAAAGTGAAAAATGAGTAATGCGAAGGTATTTTTGAAGATTGCAGAATTGTGAGTTGCGGGATGTGGGAATGAAAGAGGAGGATGAGGATGAAGCTCCTACATCCGCATTCATGAAATAAACTAAGTGTGAAAAGGATGATCCATTTTGTGTAACACTAAATTTGGTGGGTTTGTTTTGGAGGTTGCGGGTTTGCGGGTTGCGGGATTGTGGGTCTTAGGGACAATTTTTCACTTTCGCAACAAGACTCTCACTAATGAAGAAATGGCTAAGTATTGGCTTGTGAGGTGGTGGAAAGTGGAAAAGTGACTAGGTATGGAAACTTGTGAACTTGAGGGATTGAAGGTTCGTAGGATTTTGGACTTGAGATGATAATAGGAGATCTTCCCACAACCTGCATTTTGCAAAAAAATGACTAAGTGAAGGATGTATATAATGAGTAAGTATGACCAAGGTGCTTGAACTTTTATCAAAAAATGTTGATCAATAGATGTATGATCCCTACTATCCCTAGCATCAGTATTGGGGGTATTAGTATTCCTCTTATTACATCAATAGGTGGAGGGATGCCTTGTTTTAGTTCTCCTCAGAGTAGCAATATTGTTTCAATGGGAATGGATTTTGTGAGTATAAGCATCCTATCTTTAGGTTTTCCTAGTTTTGGAAAAATGGTTGGGGGCACTACTACTCCTAATTTAGGGTTTGTGTCTGGAAGAAAGAATGTTCATGTAATTGGAGGGACTATAGGAGGTATGTCTTTCAGAGATCCCATTGGGTAGTCCTGTTGTTCCTAGCATGCAGTTACTTTTTGGTGGAAGTTTTAAACAAGTTGATGGGTATCCAATAAATACAAATCTTGTCAATAGTGTTGGAATGCCTTTGGGGGCACTTATCTGAGTGGAAATTTGGCATTTAGTGGGATGCTAAGTTCATATTCTAGTAACTCTAATTCTATTGTGATGTCTGAGTTTCCATTTTTAGTGATGTTAAATTTGTCAAATCTATCTCAACTCATAAATGACCTGATTAATCATGATCCTTAATGGTCAATTATCCCAATGAAATTACCCTAAATATTCCAAAGTTTGAAGGTAAACCTGGGGAATATCCTTTGAATAATGTAATCAATTTTCATCTATGGTTCTCTTTGAATTCTTGGATGGATGATAGCATATGTTTACGAAATTTCCAGAGAACTCTAACAAGCATTGGCTCTAAGTGGTGCATTGAGTTTCCTCATGCATCAAATAATAACTTTTTTTCATTGCTAATTGAATTTTGAACACATTTCCAATTTGTTATTCACTATGAGATTGGAACAAAGCTTTTAACATCATTAATACAAAACACCTGAACCTGCATTTCCAATCACATTCATGAGTGGAGGAGGCAACTTTCATTGATTAGAGTTGAGATTCCTAATCGATTATAAGTTGATTGGTTTGTGAAATCATTGTTTCCTAGTATTTATAAGGATGTAGTCATCCAATGCAGTCATGGAAGAACATGTTATTCTTAAGGCTGAACAATTGAATTTTATTTATTCCCAATCTCGGATGATTTATGATATTATCGTGAATTCTCTATGATCTGATATTGATGCTACAAAGCTAGTACCATGACCTCATGTTGATGAGGTGATTGGTTCCATGGGAAATGTTGTAGGTAATTAGGTGGCATGTCAAATGGGACAAATTTCCATACATGTTAATCAACCTATAACTGTGAAATACACTCAACCTTCTTTGGTTCTTGTCTAAACCTTTAATGTCCATATGGTTCAATTAACAAATATGAAAGGTAACCAACAACATAGAGGAAAGAAGAACAAAAAGAAAAATTCTAATTATGGATAAGGAACTATGACAAATAATGAAATGAATAGTGATGTTAGAGGCGAGAAGGAGAAGAATGAGATCAATTTTCCTTGTAAAATTTGTAATAAATATCATCTTAATGCCCCAATATGGAGGACAGTCATCGATGGATGACTCAATGGGACCTCAAACTCTTATTGTGCTTACCAACCCTTTTCTTCTACAACAACAACAAACGGTTGTTGGTGACCCTATACCTTCACAAGGAGGCACTTTGGTTAATCCTTCGCAAGGGGGAAGTACATTGAATGGTATTATTTACATGTGTGATAGTGATGTTTACATCTAGACTAGGGCTCACAATTATGATGTACGTAAGACCAGATCATCCAACAAGGAGAAATACACATCCCAATCAAATGGCCCTCTTCAAATAGATAATTCATCCAATGATATGATGACTCACCCTCCAAAGGGTGTGTTACAAAGGTTTGTTTATAATCCTAATGCTTGAGCTGCTTAGGAATGTAACATTGTTGAAGATTTAGCTCAGTCACCTTGCACCATGTCTGCACTAGAAGTCCTTTAAAGTTATTCCATAGAGCTAAAGGCATTATTGAATTCTATTGGGGGAATTGATCCTTAAAATGCTCGATTGTTTGCATTTGATCTTGACTAGGCCATTCCCATACTTCCTCATCATTTTGCTTTTCATATTTATATATCTTCATGTATCATAAACATTTTCTTGTGTATGGTGGATGAGGGGGGGTCTAATTGTGTTATGCCATTGTTGTGATGGAAAATTTTAGGTTCTCTTGAGCTTACATCTTTTGTCACCTTGTTGAAATCCTTTAATGGATTATCTTTTAAGCCAAATGGTATTATCCCTACCCTTCCATTTGAATAGGTAGTAAAACGATCATATTTGAAGTAGAAGTGGTTGATTTTCCTCTTGACTACAATTTGTTGTTAGGATGAAGTTGGATGTATGTGATGATTGTTGTCATATCTTCAATCTTTCACATGATTAAATTTCCTCATCAAGAGAAGATAATCACTATTGACCAGTTTAACTATTGCATGTATTATTCTAATTCTAGATGTAGGATGAATGTCCCATTTGTGGGTGATTCCACCATGTCATTTGAAAGCATCTGTGTTGGGTTATTTAAATAATTATCGCTTATGGGTACTTTTCAACTCCCTCCATCATTTTTTTATATTGCCTCTTCACCTATATAGCGATCTCATTAGTCACAGCTAAATCTATCATTCCCATTTGTTGTAGTCTCATAAATTAGAGCAGACATTCAAGAGAGACACATTAAGCACATAAAGACACACACATAATCCCAATAAAGAAGGAGATAAATGTGGGGAAGAATATCCATCCACTTTCTTATTCCTCCTTTAGGGTTATTTATACAATAGGTAAATGGTTGGAGTGGTTGTACCCACTCCAACTAATAATTTGTTGGGTACTTTTTATCCTTTATTGCATACATTCATATATATTTACTTGAATTTATCCACTCTATTTATAATGTCTAATAATAAATGTATGTGATGACTATTAGGGCCTAGGAGGCCCCCTCAACATCTCCCCCACATTCAAATCTTTGCTCGTCCCGACCAAGTGCGCAAATAACTAATGGCATGTTACTCTTTGGAATTTGTCTTCAATCCGGTAGTGACATGTGTAGTCAGACAGCCTCATAGCACTTTGCTCCCACCCAAAAATGGTATTCCTTATCCCATTGTTACATCTTTCTCTCTAGTGCCTTCAGGGTGGTGAGTGTTGGATTACTGAGAAGGGGGGTGAATCAATAATAGAGAAATTTTGTCCTTTTCACCATAAAATGCAAGTTTTATATCAATGTAGCATTATCATCCAATAGTTGCAGAGTAAATAAACAATGAACAAATGAGAAATCACACACATACGCAGTACACCAATATTTTATGTGGAAACCCAAAGAGGGAGAAAACCACGGAATGTTTTTTCTTATATGTCTTTAAGAATTACATCCATTGGAAGCACCAACTTCCTTTGTTTTCCAGCTGCAACTGGAAGGAGGCTCCAACCCCTATTTTCTCAGGCTACAACCTGAGGGAAGCTCAAACTCCCCTATTCTTTGGCTACAACCAGAAGGAGGCTACAACCCCCTATGTTCTTCGGCTACAACCAGAAGGTGGCTACAGCCACCCATCCTTGCCCCGTCCAACCACCATGACATATAAGTAGAATGATGGAACCACTGTCACACTATCACTGTGAGAGATACTAGTGTAAACCTGTACCAATCAACCTGCACCAAACAACTTGTACTAATAACCTGAACCATGCATCAACATGTACCTCAACCTGTAATCAACCTGTACCATAAACAAGTGCATCAACCATGCACCAACCTGTACCAAACAACCTGTAATCAACCCGTACCATAAACAAGTGCATCAACCATGCACCAACCTATACCTCAACCTGTACCATGAACAAGTGCATCAACCATGCACCAAACCTGTATGAATAACCTGTCACAACAACCTATCCAAACAACCTATCACAACAACATGTCTCGTCAATATTATCAACAAAATCATATCTACTCACCAAGATCAATCACCAAGACAACTCTCAAAGATGTGCATCAACCAAGCATAACACAACAACTCATAATCATCACCAAGATCTATATGTGCTTCTAATAATATACCAATACAAGTATGCCACATCATCCATAAACCATGTGTCAACAATACTACTAAAAAGTGCCTCCAACCATGTACCAAGTATGTACCAATCATGTATCAACTATTCATCAACTATGACTCATCAATATGTACCAACATCATCAACTATACACCTCATGTATGTGCCAACTCATCAACTACTTGTCTCAACCATGTACCCAACATGTACCTCAACCAAAAGCCCTCATCAAATTCATCATCCAAATCTAATTTGTAACTATGTAATAGACCTGGTGTATATGATCACATACCTACAAACCTTCCTTAACTTTAATAACAAGATACTAGCATTTTCATCAAACTTTACTTTAGTCTCACGTGACTAGTTTTGGATTAGTCAACAACCCTGACTTGAAATAATCATAACTATGTACTTGTAATGAATAAAGATATGAAAATAGTACACAATGTACTTCAATGTGTTTTATGTAATTCCTCCAAGTGTCACTACTTGGAACCTCTCAAAAAAGGAGTTATAGCAAAAATGGCATACCTTGTTGAATTCTAGCTTATTCTAGAGAGAGAACTTGTAGAGCGTGCCCCACACGAAATATTTGTTGTATGGATATGAAAATTGTACATCGAATACTATAGACTGTACTCTAACCAACACATTTGGTCTTACTAAATTTGGATCTATTATGAAGAAGTTATGACGTTTTTACCCGAAACACTTGTTTTAGACTAGTTTTAGGACTAGCCACAAACCTCATTTTCCACGGAGTGTAACTCCAAAAATAAAACAACCCATAAGCTAAAATTTGTACCACAACTACTTGGATATGTTTCCTAAATGGCCTCCCAATTTCATAGTCTGAATCATTCCAGAAAATTTTTTATTGTGAAAAATAGTGAGATGACATGTAAATAACATACCTTAGAAACCATCATCAAAAGAATTTATCCTCCCTTGAATTTCAGCCTTCTTTACTTCACCTTCCCTCTTAAATTAAGCTTAGATATCCTTTGGTTACCTAGGTCACCTGTATATATTCAATATGCTCAAGTGTGATTAAAATGAGAGAGCCTTGCCTCTAATTTATACTTTCATGTAGCTTCCTCAAGGGGTTACCTTTTAACCATCTTAACCCACTTTCCTTATTTTAGGGTTAACCCACTTCTAACCACTTTTCAACTTAGTGATTTCTCCATTAAATTTATTATTTAAATAATTTATTTTGTATTCACTTTGACTTATATTACACTCATCACTTCACTTTATTATTTACCTTCTAAAAATCTCTTAAACCACTTTGACGACTTTGACCTTTTGGGGCTTCTAGATGACTCATGAGGGTTCTCCAACTTCACATGGCCATAACTCTCTAACCGTGAGGAGTTATGTGACGTTCCACATACCACTAGAAATGGCATGACATGTACTATCCATATAGAATAGTATTACCTGCAAATATATCAAAACTCATACCATTATCCATCAAACAAACTTGGATCCATTACCCAAACCTGGGTTCTCCAACTTCACATGGCCATAACTCTCTAACTATGAAAAGTTATGTGACATTCCACATACCACCGGAAATGGCATGACATGTACTACTTATATAGAATATTATTACCTTAAAGTATATTAAAACTCATACCATTATACATCAAACAAACTTGGGTCCATTACCCAAACCTTTGTGCTATCGGAATTCACTATCGAACTTTCTCCAAGGGTTGAAATGAATCACTAAGGGTTGACATCAATATACAATATCACTCTCCAATGGATGAAATCAATGAAAACCAACAATCCATACCAAATTTTCGTCAACCTAAGCCAACTGTCTGACAATCTCCCCCTTTGGCATTGATGGCAACACCAACATTGATGGCAACACTTAGTCATGATAACATTCATGATTATACTCCTCATCAATGTTTCTATCTCTCCCCATTTGACATCAATGGAAAATGGTATCTCCCTTTGGGGTTGCTCCCCCTAACTGAACTCTCCTTGGGCTTCTCCTCATGTCTACGTGCCTATGTGCTCTCTCTCCAAGAATTTATATCATGCATCTGATAAATCTCTCCCCCTTTGTCATCAATGGAAAATGTATCTTTCCATCTGGGGCTGCTCCCCCTAACTGAACTCTTCCTGAAACTGATCCCCCAACTTGAACTGTCCTCTTTATGTTGCTTCCTCGTGTAAATCTAAGACATATAAGATAAGCATTAAAAAGCATTCATTTTGGAGTATAAATTACTTTGAGTCTCTGGAAAAAATACTCTGCCACTTTTTCTTTTGTGCCCACATATTCAACTCCGATGTTCTTCTCTGCAACCTGTTCCCGTAGAAAGTGATACTTTATTGGAATGTGTGTCTTCTTGGAGTGCATCACCGGGTTCTTTGAGATATTGATGGCACTTGTATTATCAAAATAAATTGGAATGGGCTCATCATACTCAACCTGTATATCTAAGTAGAATGTTGCTCCACTGGTGCTTCGTTGATCATCAATGCAACCTACCCAATCTGCATCTGTGTAGCAAATAAGTGATAGATCCTTTCCTTTTGGATACCATAATCCAAACTCTTATATTCCTTTGAGATATCTAAAAATCCTCTTTACTTCTAAGACATTTGATTCCTTTGGTGTTGCTTGAAATCATGCCACATGTCCAACTGCCTGCATTACATCTAGTCTAGATGTTGTCACATATAGTAAGCTACCAATCATTGACCTGTTTTTACTCTGGTCTATAGACTTTGAATCATCATCTTTTCTCAAATTGCAACTGGTTTGCATAGGAGTGGTAACTGGTTTGCAATCTTCTATTCTAAACCTCTTTAGCATTTCTCTGATATACTTAGTTTGAGAAATAAAAATTCCTTGGTTTCTTTGACATATCTGAAGACCCAGAAAGAAGGATAGTTCTCCAAGTAATGACATTTCAAAATTCATTCTACATATCCTTTGCAAATTTTCATCTTAACCTGTCATTAGTACTTCCAAAAACAATATCATCAACATAAATTTTAATAAAATACTACCTTGAGTTACCTTGATGTAGAGGTTACTTTCTACGCTTCCTTTCCATAGTTCGTAGGGAGTTTTGTCATTGTTGTTTCTAAGCATTACTATGTTTTGAATGTGAATTGTTGTATGCACTGCATGTGTCTGAAAAATATCTGTCAATTTGGAATCCATTAGCATTGTTCGAGTCATTTCCTATGTAATTATCATCCATTATTATAATGTTCCTCTATCTCTGAACCAATCTATGAATCCATGCTCTCGTCCATACTGTCCAAGACTCTACTTGCACAATTGTCCATAATACTGACACATTTATCACTATACTATCATGAAGTCTTGATTGATCCATCAAATTGTACTTCTGATAACTGACTGCTCTGGATCTGTCTTCTCAAACTCTTCAAGTTGCTCTAGGATGGTTCTTTGGTATGTCACAACTATCGCATAGACTCCCCCTATCTAATATTCATATTACCTGGGAGTCTCTAAGCCGAATGGCTCCAAACAATTCCTGCTATGATGTGTATTCATCATCATATTCATTGGTAGATTCATCATCATCTTCATTGGTAGATTCATCATCTCTCTAAGCTCTAAATTCTTTATTTCAATCTGTGGATTCATCTTTCACTACAATTCCTGAAAGTACAATCTCTTGAACCTGTTCCTTATTTTCCTTTCCTTCTTTTCTTTCACTTATTTTCCAAACCTTTCTGTATCTGACATCTTTCTTTTTCTCTGTAGAATTTTATTCGTCTCGTTTTATTGTTAATCTTGTGATCTTTGGGACCTGGTCTTTGTTCACCTGTTCTTCGTGTTTTCTTATCCATACTTTCTTATATCTGATATCAATGTTCTCTTTCATGGAAGTATCGATCATGCTTCTACAATCACTAGCTATGTGTCCATAGTTACGACATTTGTAACATTCAATGTTACGTGGGGCCACATATGCACTTATTTCTTGAACATTTCTTTTATAATTCCTGCAATCTGCAACCTTATGTCCAAAATTAGTACAATAAAAACAATGGCCATAAAAGAAATTTGCATACCTGAGAGTGAATGATCTTCTTTGTGGTGTAGTCCTTCTGAATTTCTACCTTGACTGATCATGATAATGATTGAAGCTTCTTTGTGGCTTGAACATGAATGGTCTTCTTGAAGATGTATCTTCAATAGTTTTCTTAGATTACGGTTGACGATGATTCCTTCCTTTGAGTACTTCTGCATAACTCTTTATATTTTCTTCATTCTTCTTTTCTAGCAACCTTCGGTGCTTCTCCTCATTCTCTATAACTGATGTGGATGTTTCTGTCTCTTCAATGTTCTTGTTGAGATTGACGATTTTACTTCTCAATGTGACAACTTCTTTTTCAAACTTTTCAACCTCTTCTTCTTTCTTCATTATCTAAGACTTCATGACTTCTTCTATTCTTTTCGCTTATTCAAGATGAATTTTTAATGTGATTATTTCTTCTTCAAGTCCTTTCTCTTCTTGACCAAACTCTGCCTCAAGCTAGTTTAGATCGTTAGTTCTTTCCTTAATATGATCTGTCAATATCTTCTCTCTCATTTATACTTCTTCCTTCTCTGCTTCTATGTTGGCTTCCAAATGCTGCTTTTGATATTCAATATTTTCTTCGATCTTTCTGGCTTCTTCTAGCTGAGTTCTTAAGTTCTCGATGACCTGTTGGGCCTCTTCAAAAATGTGAACACTTTCCTTTTGTTTCATCAATTCTTTCTTGAGTGACTTTTTTTCTTCTCTTAGTTCATCTGAAGCACTAACCAATTCTCTGGTGATTATGTACTCTTCATCTTCTAAATCTGTTTGACATGGTGAACATAATTCTTCTTGATCTGTATTTGCATCTTCTTTGGCATTTTCTGAATATGCGATGGGTGAAGAATATATGTCATGTAACTTATCCCAAAGTTCTTTGGCTGATGAAAATTTACCAACCTTTTCTCTTATTGGATTAGGTAATCCTTCCCAGATGAAATCCATTGTTATTTTGTTATTCTTCTTCAATTCCTTCTAGGTTGCAGTCTTTTCCCTTTTTGAACTATCATATCCTGTAACAATTGATAGCCAAATATAATGTCCTTGTGCCTGTAAAAATACTTTCGTCCTTCTGCTCCACATCTCATACTTAAAACCATTATGACCATTAAACATTGGTACTCCATTCTCAAAATAATCCATGATCTCCTTCCAGTGGTTAAATTGTTTCTTGAAGGAACTGGCTCTGATACCAATTGTTGGATTACTGAGAGGGGGGGTGAATCAGTAATAGAGAAATATTGTCCTTTTTCGCCATAAAATACAAGTGTTATATCAATGTAGCATTGTCATCCAATAGTTGCAAAGTAAATAAACAATGAAAAAATGAGCAATCACACACATACACAGTACACCAATGTTTTACGTGGAAACCCAAAGTGGGAGAAAACCACGGAATGCTTTTTTTTATATGTATTTAAGAATTACATTCATTGGAAGCACCAACTTCCTTTGTTTTCCATCTGCAACTGGAAGGAGGCTCCAACCCCCTAGTTTCTCAGGCTACAACCTGAGGAAAGCTCTAACTCCCCTATTCTCTGGCTACAACCAGAAGAAGGCTACAACCACTTGTCCTTGCCCCGTCCCACCTCCCTGACGTATAAGTAGAATGATGGAACCACTGTCATAGTATCACTGTGAGATATTCTGCTGTAAACCTGTACCAATCAACCTGCACCAAACAACCTGTACCAATAACCTAAACCGTGCATCAACCATGCATCAACCTGTACCTCAATATGTAATCAACATGTACCATAAACAAGTGCATCAACCATGCACCAACCTATACCAAACAACCTGTAATCAAATTGTACCATAAACAAGTGCATTAACCATGCACCAACCTATACCATGAACAAGTGCATCAACCATGCACCAAACCTGTACGAATAACCTATTACAACAACCTGTCCAAAAAACCTATCAAAACAACCTGTCTCATCACTATTTGATCAGGGGATCAAATTTTGCTCAAAAATTCAAAGTGCTCGGAATCACTTCAAATTGAATGAGAGTGTAGGCCTCGTCGTTGAAAACCTAACGTAACTCGTTTCATCTCCAACGAATGTCAGGAGCGAGAGATATCGTGATCTGTTCGAATCGTCAAACAGGTAAAAAAGGGACGCTGACTGTACAGTCCGTATAGGCTGACGTGGCAGAGCCGTACGACTATACACTGATGTGGCATGTGATGACATGGCAGTTTTGTATTGGCAGATGTGGTCAAATCAGAATGCGACACGTGGCATATTTTTGGTCAATGATAAGGTTCCACATGGCCCAGTCATGGGCTGCCACGTGGCACCCTTTTATTGGCTATTGATTTGTTATTTAAAATTTATGGGGTCCATGGGGATCGAACCTCGGACCTCCCCACCATGTAAAGCCTTCACAAAGTCCACCCGACCAACGTACCACCATTTGTTCCTTGTTGTATATATGAATTGATATATATTAAAGTTTGGTTTATGTTGCATTTGGCGAGGGGTCGGGCTGGGGCTTAGCCCCGGCCCGTGGTCATATTTTTTATTACATGTAACGATACCATATCGCGGGAGTTTTGTGTTATGAATGGAGCCCTAGCCCCTGGTCACACTCATATTACATATGTCCATATCCACCGTTGGCGCATGCGCGGGATTTTAAATATGTGGCCCGTGGTCCTTTGTGTTACACCATGTGACCACAACCAGGAGCGCGGGGGTTTGCAAATGGTTGGGTTCTTTTGTTAGCCCGAGGTCATATGGATGACCCTCATGTGCCCAAGAGTTAGGCGGTTAGGGGCTGGCGTGCCCATAACCGTCCTACAGTTCGCATCGTTGGCGCGGTTGCTCTCGGTGCCAGGTTTTTTCACTTAAATAAGCGTGTGTGCTAGGTTCATGAAACAAGGGTGTGTTTTGTAGATGTAGAGACAGCAAGCTTGAAGAGGAGACTTCCAGAAAGCCTAGCTTCTTCATTTTTTGGCCAAACGAGGTGTCGAAAAAGCCCAGCTAGGGGTTTTTGGATGCTCTGAAGCCATTGGAGCAGTCTGTTGGTCATTTTGAGCATTGTAAAGCACGTTTTTGAGAACTTTGAGCAATTAATAATAATGATCCATTGGAAGTTGGGCCAGGAGATGTAGCCCAAGAGAGGGGTGAACTCCTTTATCAGTTGTTGTGTTTATGTGCTTATGTTCATTGGTTATACTATTGTTTATTTGTATCTTAAATGAGTAATCCTTTAATTAATGTGTTGCAAAGTTGATCCATTTGATTTTAACACATAAAATTTACTTGCAAAATATTTTCAAGGATACAAGTCTTCTTCATTTTTAGATCAAGTTGGTATCAGAGCATAGGTTTTTGAAGACTTTATTATTTGCAAGTGTTTGTTTCTAATGCTCACAAGGTTGAAACTCACAAGAGGAGAAGGTCAATTTGTGGAGCCAAGTTCTCATCCTTCAAGGAGGAAGCATATACAATCACCGCAAGTTTCAAGGAGGCATTCACCAAGTATGGCTCATGAAGAAAGTCATGAACATGTTCCTGCAGAAGATTAAGATCTCAGAAAGGTTGTCATGGAGATGAGAGAGATGATGAAGATCTTGATGGAAAGGAACATATTGTTGCAAGGTGAAGGCTCCAACCCTTCAAAGCATAAGGGAGACGGTGGTGACAAAACTCCAAATGGAAATGGAGGGAATGGTGCTTCTCCACCACCCTCTCCTCCATCTTCTTCTTCTTCTTCTTCTTCTACCAATTCAAGACCTCTTCTGAATTCTCCAAAGGGACATGGTAAAACTCCTTCGCAAATTCCATCATTAAAACTTGATATTAAATTTGAATTGCCAATATACAATGGAGAAGTTAATGTTGAGAAATTAGATAATTGGATACGTCAAATCGAGGTATATTGTAGAATACAAAAAATTCAAGATGATGAAACCAAAATTCAGCTTGCTTCTTTAAGATTGGATAGTGCAGCACTCATTTGGTGGGAATCCAAGACTCAGGAGGACATGAAGAAACATGGTAAAATTTTAATTTCTTGAAATGATTTTATTGTTGCAATTAAAAAACAATTTTATCCATTAGCATATAAGCAAAAGGCTACTATAGAATGGAAAAATTTTAGACAAGCTAAAGGACAGAGTGTGTAAAGCTTTACTCAAGAATTTAGGAGAAGAGCTTTGGTTTTGGGAGTAGATTTGTCTTCTCAAGAAACTTTGCTCAAATACATTGGAGCTTTACATAGTTATTTGAGACATACTATACTCATGTTTAATCCTTCAAATC
>ML796955.1:74362-87966 GCA_009831015.1 Picea engelmannii | reverse complement strand
AAAGTTGATCCATTTGCTTTTAACACATAAAATTTACTTGCAAAATATTTTCAAGGATACAAGTCTTCTTCATTTTTAGATCAATATTATCAACCAAATCAGATCTACTCACCAAGATCAATCACCAAGACAACTCTCAAAGATGTGCATCAACCAAGCATAACACAACAACTCATAATCATCACCAATATCAATATGTGCTTCTAATAATATACCAATACAAGTATGTTACATCATCCATAAACAATGTGTCAATAATACTACTAACAAGTGCCTCAAACCATGTACCAAGTATGTACCAATCATGTATCAACTACTCCTCAACTATGACTCATCAAGATGTATCGGCATCATCAACTATACACCTCATGTATGTGCCAACTCATCAACTACTTCTCTCAACCATGTACCCAACATGTACCTCAACCAAAAGCCCTCATCAATTTCATCATCCAAATCTGATCTATAACTCTGTAATAGACCTGGTGTATATGATCACATACCTTCAAGCCTTCCTTAACTTTAACAACAAGAGACTAGCATTTTCATCAAACTTTACTTTAGTCTCACATAACTAGTTTTGGATTAGTCAACAACCCTAACTTGAAATAATCATAACTATGTACCTATAATGAATAAAGATCTGAAAAATAGTACACAATGTTCTTCAATGTGTTTTATGCAATTCCTCCAGGTGTCACTACTTGGAACCTCTCAGAAAAGGAGTTATAGCAAAAATGGCATACCTTGTTGAATTTTGGATTATTCTAGAGAGTGAACTTGTAGAGTGTGCCCCCACACAGAATATTTGTTGTGTGGATATGAAAATTATACACCAAATACTATAGACTGTAAGCTAACCAACACATTTGGTCTTACTGAATTTGGATCTGTTATGAAGAATTTATGACGTTTTTACCTGAAACACTTGTTTTAGACTAGTTTCAGGACTAGCCACAAACCCTATTTTCCACGGAGTGTAACTCCAAAAACACAATGACCCACAAGTTGAAATTTGTACCACACCTACTTGGATATGTTTCCTCAATGGCCTCCCAATTTCACAGTCTGAATCATTCTAGAAAAAAAGTTATTGTGAAAATGGTGAGATGACCTGTAAATAACATACCTTAGAAAGCATCATCAAAAGAATTTATCCTCCCTTGAATTTCGGCCTTCTTTACTTCACCTACCCTCTGAAATTCGGCTTAGATATCCTTTGGTTACCTCAGTCACCTATAGATATTCAATATGCTCAAGTGTGATTAAAATGGGAGAGCCTTGCCTCTTATTTATACTTTCATGTAGCTTCCTCAAGGGGTTACCTTTTAACCATCTTAACCCACTTTCCTTATTTTAGGGTTAACCCACTTCTAACCACTTTTCAACTTAGTGATTTCTCCATTAACTTTATTATTTAAATAATTTTTTTTGTATTCACTTTGACTTATATTACACTCATCGCTTCACTTTATTATTTACCTTCTAAAAATCTCTTAAACCACTTTGACTACTTTGACCTTTTTGGACTTCTAGATGACTCATGAGGGTTCTCCAACTTCACATGGACATAACTCTCTAACCGTGAAAAGTTTTGTGACTTTTCACATACCACTGGAAATGGCATGACATGTACTATCCATATAGAATATTATTACCTACAAATATATCAAAACTCATACCATTATTCATCAAACAACTTGGGTCCATTACCCAAACCTGGGTTCTCCAACTTCACATGGCCATAACTCTCTAACCGTGAGGAGTTATGTGACGTTCCACATACCACCAAAATTGGCATGACATGTACTACCCATATAGCATAGTCTTACCTTCAAATATATTAAAACTCACACCATTATACATTAAACAAACTTGGGTCCACTATCCAAACCTTTGTGCTACCAGAATTTTCTACCGGACTTTCTCCAAGGGTTGACATCAATCACTAAGGGTTGAAATCAATCTACAATATCACTCTCCAATGCTTGACATCAATGACAACCAACAATCCATACCAACTGTCCATCAACGTAATCCAATTGTCTGACAATGAGTGGCTCGTCCTGGGATCATCTCGCACATGGACAACACTCGTAGCAGGATGGTTCATCTGCCCATGTGAGCATCTTACTCCGTTCTCTGCCAATCAACCATTTCTCTGCTTTCTAGCTTTTAAGGTCACAACTTAGAAACTATTCTGCAACTTTTCTATCAGGGTGTTCAATCAATCCTGTTGTTCTTTTGTCATCATATTTTGTTTTCATGTCTTGTGTGTGTGTTTGCTAAGATATGTCTCTTTCTGGTATGCCTTTAACCACTACCAACATGCTCATCATTAATGTTCTTTGAAGTTCTCAAATTCGCAGCTATATACTCACTACTCTACTACTCATCAATCTTGTTTTTTTGCTTCTATTGTTGTGCTTCTTTTCAGATATTTGGAATGTATGGAATAATCATATTATATTACATGAAGGAGGACTCCTTATGACTCGAATAAAAAAAAAAACACTTTTGTTGATACCATACTTTTACGAATTATGTCGATTGGGTATCGACTGATGTTGGTGAGAACCCGATCTTATCAGTGAGAAACCGATTTACATTACAATAGGTGGAGAGGATCACATGTCTTTGAAGATGCACATTTAATCCCCTCCTTTATTTTTAATGTTTTTTTTTTTGAAAAAAGTGAGTAATGGGTTTTATATTAGAAAAGCAATGGCAAGCCACTGCTTCAGTTACATAGGAGTCTAGAACAACAATACTAAACTGTGGACTCTAAATTCAAACTTAGACGCCTGGTGCAGGGCTACTACAAAATGCCAACACGCAGAGTTATTTGCAGTGGTCAGTGACTAGCCGTGAAGCAACTTCCTAATTACTTTGGACCATCCTTCTTGGGCTAGTCCCTCTCCAGCTTCCATTCCTTATTCATTTGCACCATCTAATGCTCCAGACTGTTGACCCTTTCTTCAAAGTCTCTCTTTGGATATTTCATATCCTATCGCAGCTTCCACAATTCTTCACACAGGCCGGATTTGGTGTGTATGATGTCGTTCTCCAACATTTCCATGTGCCTCCCTGTTTCACTATATAGATTCTGGAGGAAATCATCCAAACTGATCAGTTGGCTCCAGAGCTTCTACACATTTTCCTCCATTCCTACGATTCTCTCCTCCATCATGGGCTTATTCCCAGATCTTGACACCATCATTTATGCCTTTGCTGGACTGTTGCTACTTCTCATATTCCCCCTACCTCTGTGCGCTCTACCCTTGCTTGGCTTCCTTCTAGACTTACGAATGCTCCTGACCTATGCTCCTACCTTCCTTGCGTCTTGATTTAAAGTGTGCATCCTCAAGGTCGCAGCCCCCAAGCGATACGCTAGATCTGGGTAGTATGAGCTATTTCCATATTTCAACAGCCAAATTATGGCTAGTTCCATAATTCCTAACGAGCTCGTGCTTGCTGACTGTGGAGAAGTCATCCTTGCTCCTTTTCTATCGCGTCTGTCCCCTTTTCCAGCTCGCCCTTCCGTTCCACTTCTGGCAATCATGGGATATCCCAGTTGGTCGTAGCCCCGTTGAGAAGCATGAGGCATGTTCTCAAGAGGGAGCCCTTGTTGGCCTCTATGTCCGCTGAGGTGTTATTTCCCCGGAGGACGTGATACAGCTAGTAATTACGGAGCTTTCCCAGAAGAAGCTGGATTTTGTCTAAAATGTGTTGGAGTTTTACATTTGTGACTTTGGTGCAAAGAATTAAGGCTTGGATTATAATCCTTGAGTCCCCTAGAATGACCAAGTCCCAGACATTGTGGGTTATAGCTTTATTAAGCCCTTGCCAGAGGGAAAGAGCCTTTGCTCTATTGTTGGTTGCAGTGCCAAGACCCCAGGCAAAGATAAGGTTTGTGAGTCTAGTGGGGCTTACCAGGATTCCTCCTCCACCTATCGTACCTGGATTCCCTTTGGAGGCCCCGTAAAAAGAGAGAATATAATTGTTCTTCACTCTTTTCCACTCTTCCAGTTCTTGCTTTTCCATCCTGAGTTCCCAATTTTGAGGGAGAGGAATGTGGTGTAGGTGTTGTTGATGATCTTGGAGGTTGAGGTGATCAATCCATAGTTCCTCTTCCCTTTCTAATGACCTTGAGTTTTTTTCCTTGTAGAAGTGACGGGCACTTTTGCTAAAGAGGGCCTTAATCCTTGTGGCTTCTTGAGTTGGGCTACTGTGGACTTCCCTAAATAACCGGTTATTTCTTTCCAGATCTTCCAGAGAATAAACTTTGGTAGCGTTCTCCAGAGGGCGGAGAGTTGACCTTGTTTGGTTGTCTGAAAGGGACAAAGTGAGTGCCAATTCCAAAGCAGGGCATTGTTTTCCTGAGGGAGAGCTGGAGCGAAGGCCCCCAGTCCAAGAGATAACTTCCAAACCTCCATGGCGTAAGGGCAGCCTAGAAGTAGGTGGTCAGTAATCTCCTCTTCCCGATAGCAAAGAGGGCATCTGGAAGGGCCTTCCCAGCCTCTTCTTCTTAAGTTTTCACCTGTAAGGACGCCTCTATGTGCCAATGTCCAAATAAACATGTCTATCTTGGGTATTGACTTGGGTGTCTAGGTGGCTTTCCAAATTGTTGGGTCTGGGGGAACATGGGGGACTGAAGCTATGTGGAGATATCATGTTGTTGTAGAGTAAGGTCTAGAGCGTTGTCCCCAGCCTCTCTTATCTTTTTTCCTTTTCTTTAAATTGGATTTCCCTTACAGCCAGCTCTTTAACATTTCCCAATCTTCTTCGAGCTCTAGGGGGAGGTTAGTAATTCCCCAGCGTAGCCAGGAATGGTTCTCATCATTTCCCCAACTTGAAATATCCCATAGGCTATGTAAATTTTGGAGATGCATCCAATATTTAAGCCGCGCGAGGCCTTGCTTTGTGGACAGCGGGGATTCTCCCAGGACTGAATCTTCCAAGATATTGATTTATTTTCCATTTCCTGGTATCTAGGTGAGTTGAGATTTAAAATGCTGGAGAGATTTTTGGCACAGGGAGAATATTGGGGAGCCTTTATCCACTTTTGTTGGCCTTTCTATAAAAATTTTCCTTGGCCCGCGATAGTACTTCTTCCATAATTCTCTTTTGCTCTAGGTGGGATTTCCGGTGATTGTGTTCCATAAAATATTTGCACCTAGGGCTAAATTTTGGGTTTGGAGGTCTTTGAATTGGAGGCCCCCTTCTAGATAAGGCTTGGTTATTTTTCCCCAACTTATAATATGCAGCTCCCTTCCAGACTGCTTCCCTCCCTCCCAAAGGAAGCGCCTGAGCAACTCTTCAATTTTCTGGATGGTGGCACTAGGGGACAAAAGGAGGGAGATTTGATAGATAGGAATTTTTGCTAGCACAGCTTTGATAAGGACCACTTTTCCGGCAAGGTTCATCCAATTTGTTCCCCAGGAGTTAATTCTATTTTTGAGCTTTTCTATTAGTTGGTTCTAGTGCGAAGCTTTTGGGGTGGACTTGAAGATTGGGATTCCCAGGTATTTGAACTCATCCCAGGTGGTGCAGCCTTCCATACCCAGCACTCTTGAGATCTCTAGCATTTCCCTTGGGGTGATGTTCCACCCATAGATTCTGCTTTTGGTCATGTTGATCAGAATGCCTAAGATTTCTGTGTAGATGTCTAACTCCTTTTTGAAATTCCTAGTAGTAGATGTACTTGCTCCTCCTAGTAGCAGTGTGTCGTCTGTGAACTAAGCATGGTTGATATCCTTTACCCCCATGGCAATTCTTAGGCCGAAAAGATTGAGATGTGTTTGACCATAGTCTAGTTGGAGGCTAAGAACAGAGGCTTGGATGGCATAGATAAGGGGGGAGAGGGGATAGCCTTTCCTGAGGCCACTGGAGGATTTAAAGAACTTAGTGGCTTGCCCATTTACCAGAGGGGCTATCCAGAGAGAGAAGATACAAGCTTTATTCCAGTTTATGAAGGAAGGGGCAAATCCAAAATTTTCCATAACTTTAAACAGAAAATTATGTCTTACCCTATCAAAAGCATTTGCCAGATCGAGCTTGATTATCGTACCTTTTTATTTATGGTGGATGCTTGAGTGCAGAGCCTCTTGAACAAGGATGATGTTGTCCACTATGTGCCTGCCTTTTACGAACCCTCCTTGATTCTCCGGGATAATTGTAGGGAGAATATTTTTTATTCTGTTGGCTATAGTTTTGGTGAGGATTTTGTAACTGGTGTTGCATAGGGAGATTGGTCGAAAACTGTCAAAATTTGTTGCACCTTTTTCTTTAGGGATGAGAGCAAGAAAGGACGAGTTTGTTCCTCCTCCTATATTGACACAGGTCTGGGAATGAGAGCAAGAAAGGATGAGTTTGTTCCTCCTCCTATATTGATGTAGGTCTAGGATTTCTTGATGAGTTTTGTGAGGTCGGATTTGATGATGTCCCCATTGTGTTGGTAAAATCTGGTTGTAAAACCATCTGGACTAGGGGCTTTGTCTGGATGCATTTGATCCAAGGCTTCTTTTATTTCTTGTTGATCTACTGCCTTGGTTAGCCTGTTGTTGACATTTTCCTAAATGAGGGTCGGGATAAGAGAGAGAGGATAGGAAGTGGAGTCTATGACAGAATTTTGAGTCTCTTTATAAAGGGATTTGAAGGTGTGTACGGCAGTCGTTTTGATGCCTTCAAAATCTATTATGGTCTGGTTGTGGATTTGAATTTTCGAGACATTCTTGAACTGCTTTCGAGCCTCCGCTTGTTTGTGGAAGAAGCCAGTGTTTTTATCCCTAGCTTCTAGCCAAAGGCTCCTAGATTTTTGTTGCCAATACTTTTCTTCCTCTCTACAAGCTTGGTGCCAGTTTCTTTGCAACTTAGCCTCATGATGTAGGTTTTCTTGGGTGATTTCTTGATCTTCCATTCCCAACTGGTGGATTTCAAGTTTTTTTTTTGCTTCATGGTGAGCAGAGATGGGACTTAAGAGAGTTTTTTCCCAGGACTTAAGTGTTGCCTTTAGTCTTCTAAGATTTTCTTCCCAAACAAAAAAGGGGGAGCCTTCCACTGTTCCATTCCAAATTTTGGTGACCAAAGCTGAGAAGCTAGCTTCTTGGAGCACGCTGGGCTAAATCTAAAGGGGATCAGGCCTAGATTATTGTCATAGGAAATGTCCAGGGTGATTGGCTTATGGTCTGACACACTATGGGGAAGGATGGTAGAGGACAACATGAGGCCCATGAGCATCAAGGTGCTTTGGGCTAAGAACCTGTCTAGCCTAGCTGCAATGTGCCCCGGTCCAACCCTCTTTTTGGACCACGTGTATTTCCCTTTAGTTGTTGACGCAAGAGCGGTCACGACCGTATCCCTGGTTGCGCACTCCTGCTCTCAGGATCGTTTAATTTCTCACCTTCAACTAAGCCGGAGCGGCTCTTTTGGTTCCTCTCGGGAATCACTGTGCAAATACCCGATCCACAGGTCCTTTCTTTCTCCCGCACGGCCTTAGATACTTAACCGTGGTTATCCCCAAGTTACTATCGGGGTTCGGGGTTTTGCGGTTTATGATGTCGAGAGTCACTGCACTCTCGAATCCCCGATTCACGATCAGCTCCTTCCCTGGCCTTAGCCCCTCTGGCTATGCCCTGTGGTCCATACGACCATTCCTCATACGATCCTAGCCTTATCCCTCCATCGGGGTTTTCCTCTTCTGATTTCCCGAAGAGTTCCTCTGTGCGCTAGCACTCCCGGTTAGGCCATGGCCCATACGATCACCTCTGATATGACCTTAGTCAAATAGCATCCCATCGGGGTTTCGGGGTTCACAAGTTTGCAATGCAAAGTTTCCACCACCGCGGAATCCCCGATATGTCAATCCCCGATGCGCTCCAGATTTATGACAGCTGGCCTCCACTACGCCACCGTGGTCCCACGTGCCACGTCACTTCGGGATTTCACGGATTGCAGATCCACGATGCAAGTTACTTTGTGGTTGAAAACTCCGAAACACCGAACGTCGAAACCCCGAAGTCCAACTTCTTGGGATCGCACGCCACATGTCCTTGCCCTGATCAACGGTTCTGATCAATTCGGGGAATCGCAACTCGCGATTTCACGGGGTATGAACTCTCACCTCGCCAACCCCCGAATGCCAAAACCCCGAAGTCCGATGGACTTTGATCTTCCGCGCCTATGCCTATGGTTTAACTTCCACGCAGGTTTACTGAGATCGAACGGTCCGCGGGATTTCGCAATTCTCCTCCGCTGAACTCTGACCGTCGATTCTCTCCTTGGAGATTTCTCCCCGTTCCCAGCTTTGCCCTGTCCGGAACTTCTCCTCTGCGAACCCCCAACTTGAGTCTCGCCGATACACACAAAAGCGTTGCCCTTCCTGAGCTTTTGTCCCTTGAACCCTCACGGGATTCTTTGGCTCCTGCACTCCTGCGGAGTCTTTGCGCTCAAAGCGCTATCTGTCCTGAGCTTCCACAAACACTCAAACCCCTTGGGGGGATTTGATCCTTCTTCTCCCTTAGATGGAGAATATCAATGCCTTCCCGGCCGTCTCCCAACTCAAGCAACCTATTGTTGAGTACTCTGGGTATTCAGTAACCCAGTAAAAGCTCCCTCAGTGGATGCTTCCTTCAGATAATAGAACTCACGGAGTTCTTTCCTCCTGTGCCATCCGCACACTTACTCAACGCCCTCCTGGCGGAGTCTCTTCTCCCACAGAACATTCAGTAGTTCTGAATTCCTATGCACCTTTTGCATCTGCTCAATGCCCTCCTGGCAGAGCCTCTCAGAATCCTCAGTGATTCTGGTGTTCGCTTAAGAACTCACAACAGAGTTCTTTCTCTCTGTACACTCCTGTACATACGCTTGATACCTTCTTGGTAGAGCTCCTATAGAACTCCCAGTAAAGGTTCTGTCCACACCAGTGACTCAGTAACACTGCTTTGACTATTGAGGTGTTCAGTAACCCCAACAGCCCTCCTTCTGCATGAGTTGTTGTCTTCAAGGCTTGTGCCCTCAGCACGTCTTTGTCTGACTCCTCACGAGTTCAGAAGTGCATCCACCGTGCACTGGGATTCAGAGTCTCAGCACTCTGAATGCCCTCATGGCATGAACCCTCAAAGACCCTCAACCTAAAATGGCATGATAACAACACACCCACATACAACATATACAACGAACACACACAGACATCCATTCAACACAGATCAGATGCAGGAAAAACTGCTATTTTTATTAAATAATGGCAAATGCCTGTATATTTTACAATGGTTTTCCTGATCTCTACTTGGCTCTACATGCACTCTATCTACATGTACCTCTCTACTCTCAAAATGAGATCCCTCTATCTCTTTTACCTGAGGTGCTCATCGAGCGCTTCCCTCCAGGATTTACCTACTCTAATTAATTTACCATCAATGGCTGTCTAGTCTGCTATCCAGAACTAGATCTCAGCCAATCTATAATAAATGCCTATCTTATCTACAGCCTGCACAAAGGCATGGCATTCATGGCTCACCAGCCTAAGGCATTAATTTACATTGAATTCAAATTCAAAATGAGGCTGCGCCTCCCTTTCAGCCCTGAATGGGTGCGCGCTGACGTGGCTGGCTGGTTGTATGGAGAGATGCTCCTGCATCAGTTGTCCTTATATCCTCCAGTTCCCATTCATACATGATATCTTCTACCCATTCCCTTGTTGGGTCTCGAACAATGGATCCTCCTTTTTTCTCGGTCGCTGCAAGGGTCAGATTAAGATCCCCCCCAAGGATGATATTTTCCAACTCGTTTTGAAGCAGGAAATCCTTAGGGTATCCCAACAGATTTTATTTTCCTCCAGAAGGACAGGCACATAGAGATTGAATAGACTTACCTGTTGTCCAGTATCAAGGTGGAGAAGATTGGTAAAGATCCAGTGTTTGCAAGTTTCATATTTAATGAGATCGTACATCTTTGAGTTCCAGAGTGTGCCTAGACCTCTCGAGGCACCTCTTGCACTTCCTTCGATTCCTTTGTTGGTATTCCACGGAGCTTTTTCTTTGCTTAGGAAGTCTTGTCCTTCCATCTTAGTTTCCTATATTAGAAGGATTTCAGATTTTGAAGATCGAATGATATCTTTAAGCGCCTCTTCCTTTATCTTACTGCCGAAACCCCTACAATTCCAAGAAGTTAGTTTCATAAATTACCTGAGGGGGAGTTGTGGGATCCTTGGGGGGGCCTGGATTGTTTTCGTGTCTGCCTGACACTGATCAATTGTTTGATTGTTGGCTGCGATCCACTCAAGATGTCTTTATAGGTCTCCTTTTCTCTTTCATCTTTCTTTGTTTTCCTGCCCCTGCTTGGTTTTTTTGGAGTGATGGTGGTGTCATTTTTTTCTTCGCTATTGCAATCTGAGGATACGTCACACTCTTCCACTTCTGGGTCTTTGCTTGTTTCTTTCAAATTTTGTCCTTGCTCCCACTCCCTTTCTTGCAGTGGCTCTTCTCTGGTTTCCAGGATAGGGTTTCCTTGCTCTAGGTCCACTGTTGGGGCTTGCTGAGGGGATTCCTCTGTTGCTTTCCTTATATGCTCTAGGTCAGGCGCCATACCACTATTTGTTGTCGCTGAGTTGTTTCCTTGATCCTTGGGCTATGTCGGGGTCGTCTTTTCAAGTCTTGGGGGGATTTTTCCTTCGAGGAGGTTCTCCCTCTTCTAGGTTGTTTCCAACCTTCGTCAATGTCTTTATCCTTGCTAAGGTCTTTAGGGCAGTTCCTATGAAAGTATCCATATTCATGACACCCCCTACATTTGAATGGGAGTTGTTTGTACTCAAGTTTCTGGTAATCTTGCCAATCTCCAACCTTTAACTTGATTGCCTCTGGGAAGCCAACCTCTAAGTTTACTTCCACACAAATGTGTAAGCAAGAGTATTGATCCTTGGGATCTGCCTTATCGATATATTGACTGAGCCCATTTTCGATTGCTTGAAGCGAGGAGGGATTCCAACAGTGGATTGGAAGATTTGGAAATCTAACCTAGACTGGTATGTACTTAGGCACTTCCATCTCTGGGTCAAAGATGGGGGTCCAACGATTCAGATAGAACCCTTGGGTTCCCATGAAATAGGGTATGTTTCTGAAGATCAGGTCCCGGTCTGCTTGAGAGATGAATTCAAAGATAAAGTAACCTCTTCCCACCGCATAACAGGTTACACTTTTCTGGATCAGTGGGTGCCAGTTTATTTGGATCAAGTTGTTTGTGGTTCTGGTGGAGGGCCAGAGCCCCATAAACTGTCCTACCAGTGCATGGTCTGACAGGGAAACCGCTACATGCATTGGATGGTCAGGCGGAAGGTCAATTTTTGGGATCGAGTCGAGTCGTTTAACAAATCTAGGCGGAGCAGCAAGGGGGGGGGCTTCTTGTCGTCGGTGGCCAGAAGCTCGGAAGGATTCGGTGATCAAAATCTGGACCAGGGGTCAAAATTTAGCTCAAAAATCAAAGTTCTTGGAATTGCCTCAAAACGAACAGGAGCGTAGCCCTCATCGTCACGAACCCAACGCAACTCGTTTGGGTTCAAACGGACGTCGGGAGCGAGAGATATCGCGATCAGTTCGAATCGCCAAATAGGTAAAAAAAGGGACGTTGACTGTGCAGTCCGTACGAATGTTGACGTGGCATGATCGTACACTGACGTGGCAGAGGTCGTATGTCCAAGTGGCAAATGATGACGTGGCCTTCACTCATTTGCAGATTTGGGTGAATCACATTGCGACATGTGGAATTTATTGGGCAAATGGTGTGGTGCCACATGGCCCAGTCATGGGCTGCCACATGGCACCGTTGTATTGGTTGGTTGTTCAAAACATTATGGACTCCGTGGACCTCCCCCATAGTCCAAAGTCTTGGCAAGAGCCACCCTTCCAGTGCACCCACACGTTGTTACTTACCATATAACATTTTCGTATTTATTTAAGTTAATATGTGTTATGGTTTGGGCGTGGGTCAGGCCAGGGCTAAGCCCCGGCCCCTAATCACATATGAATTCAATACAACCACCAATGCACGTTTGTCAAATGGATCCGGAATTCGCACGGTTTTGGTTTTGTGTTCAAATGGTTATCCCCGGTCGCATAACCTTTGTCATATGACCCTATTCCACACAGATTTTGCACGCGAGGGTTTTGTAACGACCATAACCACGCGCCGATACGTGGCATTTAACCATTGGCTTGGACTTAGCCCTTTTGTGCGGGGAACGAGATCGTATGGTGCCCATATGCCCAACGGTTTGCGGTTGGGGGACAAAAAATTGTTAATCGTCCTACAATTTGCACCGTTATGCGGTTGCACCTGGTGCTGGGTTTAAGCACGCATTTTGGAGCGTGTTCTTGGTTGAGAACACCCAGAGGTGCGTTTTGGCGAACCAGGGACAGCAAGCTTGAAGGAAGAGAATGGCAGGAGGCCTATCTTCTTCATTTTTTGGCCGAATGAGGTGCCGTAAAATCCCAGCTAGGGGTTTTTGGACGTTCTGAATCCATTGGCACTATTTTCATAGCCATTCGAAGACTTCTTTTGCAGGTTTTTAACCATTGAAGTCTCAGGAAGCTCTAGGGAGCCTGAAGCCCTCATTGTTTGAGGTCTTGCTCAGATGAGCCTATATTTATTTTCTATGATTGAATAATCATTTTTGACTAATTATTATTCTCTGAACACTTTGGGATAGGTTTCAGATCCATTTGAGGACTTTTATAGGTTTTTTTTCCACAGAGAAGCTCAGAGAAGCTTAAGGCCACATGTAGAAGAGGTCATGCCCGGATGAGCCATGATCCGTTTTCAGAGTTCTATTAGTCATTTTTGGGGTTTTTATGTATTCTGATCCCAATGGTACAGTCACAATTTCCATTGGAGTTGAGCAGCAGCTTGTAAAAGAATCTTTGACAAATTAATCCCAGAGAGACAAGTCCAATGATGGAGGCTCAAGGAGATGTAGCCCGGAGAGGGGTGAACTCATTTATCATGTTGTTATTGTTGTGAGTGTTTGCTAGTTATTATTTTCTGCAAGTTATTTTTGTTGTTTTATTTATGAAAACAACATATTTAATCTTGCAAAGACCTCACACATAAACATTTAAAAGAAGCATGAACTTAACACATAATTTTATCTTGCATATTTTAACACATGAAGCAAGGTCCTGTAAAGTTTTATTTTAATGAAGTAGAGGGTGCTTTCATAGCATAACAAGTCAGCCTTCTATTTTCAGATCAGGTGGTATCAGAGCATAGTTTGTTTTGCTCATGTGTTTGCCATTGATAGCTTGAGATTTAGCTGTTGGTATTTGTGCAAGTTTTGTGTTGAAGTTTGATATCTTGCAAGGATGGAGGAAGCTTCAAACATTGGTAGTTCTCATACATCTTCATTATCTAAGTTCTTTGACAAAGAGATGTTGAAGGAGATTCTAACCATGAGAGATATGATGAAAAAGTTGTGTGAAGATAGAAAGGAGAGCATTTCCCTTGAAGAGCAGTTGATGGCCATGAAGAAGGAGAAAGACCAACTTCTTGAAAAGTTGCATGAGATGGAGATTCAACTCCATGAGGCAAAGGAAACCCTTACCAAGTACATGCAT
>ML796955.1:21275-55910 GCA_009831015.1 Picea engelmannii | reverse complement strand
ATCAAATAAAGTGTCTATCTTAGTATGCTTTGAAACAACCCTTATGTGAAAAAGTTCAATTCTCGCTTTCTCTTGTTGAGTTACATTGACATTATTTGAAGAACTAGTGCTTGCAATAGAACCATTACCTTGATGACCCATGGCTGTGATATTTGTTTCATCACCCGAATTCGAACCTAAATCGTGTTGAACAGTTGCAGCAGTCTTTGACTTCCCTTTGTTGTTGTTGCCAAACTTTTTGGGTCTTCTTTCAAGATGAAGCTTCCAACAATGGTCTTCATCATGACCATCTTTTGAACAATTGTTTTTTAATTGCAATAATGAAATCATTCCAAGAAATCAAAATTTTACCATGCTTTTTCATATCCTCCTGAGTCCTGGATTCCCACCAAATAAGTGTTGCACTATCCAATCTTAACGAAGCAAGCTGAATTTTGGTTTCATCATCTTGAATTTTTTGTATTCTACAATATACTTCAATTTGACGTATCCAATTATCTAACTTCTCAGCATTAACTTCTCCATTGTATATTGGCAATTCAAATTTTATATCAAGCTTTAATGAAGGAATTTGCGAAGGAGTTTTACCATGCCCCTTTGGAGAATTCGGAAGAGGTCTTGAACTGATAGAAGAAGAAGAAGAAGATGATGATGATGAAGGAGAGGGTGGTGGAGAAGCACCATTCCCTCCATTTCCATTTGGAGTTTTGTCACCACTGTTCCCCTTATGCCTTGAAGGGTTGGAGCCTTCACCTTGCGACAATATGTTCCTTTCCAACAAGATCTTCATCATCTCTCTCATCTCCATGACATCCTTTCTGAGATCTTCATCTTATGCAGGAACATGTTCATGACTTTCTACATGAGCCATACTTGGTGAATGTCTCCCTGAAACTTGCGGTGATGGTATATGCTTCCTCCTTGTCGGATGAGAACTTGGCTCCACAAGTTGATCTTCTCCTCTTGTGAGTTTCAACCTTGTGAGCATAAGAAACAAACACTTGAAAAACAATCAAGTCTTCAAAAACCAGTGCTCTGATACCAACTTGATCTAAAAATTGAAGAAGAAGACTTGAAAATCTTGAAATTATTGCAAGTAAATGTTATGTGTTAAAAGCAAATGGATCAACTTTGCAACACATAAATTTAAGGATTACTCATGCAAAATACACATAGACAACAACATAATCAATGAACATAAGCACATAAACACAACAATTGATAAAGGAGTTCACCCCTCTCTTGGGATACATCTCCTGGTCCAGCTTCCAATGGATAATTATTATTAATTTCTCAAAGTGCTCAAAAACATGCCTTAAAATTCTCAAACTAACCAACAGACTGCTCCAATGGCTTCAGAGTGTCCAAAAACCCCTAGTTGGGCTTTTTCGGCACCTCAATCGGTTGAAAAACAAAGAAGTTAGGCCTCCTGGAAGTCCCCCCTTCAAGCTTGTTGTCTCTGCATCTACAAAACGCACCCTTGTCAAATGAACCTGGCACACACGCAATATATAGCGTAAAAACCCAACACCGGGCGCAACCGCGCCAACGGTGCAAACTGTAGGATGATTATGGGTGCGCCAGCCCCTAACCGCCTAGCACCTGGGCACATTAGGCTTACATACGACCTCGCGTTAAAGAGAAAGGGCTAACTGTTTTTCAAAGCCAATAGGTATACGCCAAGTGTCGGCACATTAAAACCGTGCTAACCATGGAACATCCCCGCGTGCTCAATGACAAGGTCACATGTCATGGGCCATGTGACTGGAGGCACAACCGCTTGCCATAAACCAAAACCCACGCGCTTTGCATTGTGGTTATATATAGAACTGGGGCTGGGCTCCGTGCACAACACCAACTCTCGCGCAAACACTGTGGCATGGCCATATGTATAACATAATAAAACCTCGGGTTGGGGTTAAGCCCTGACCCGACCCCCCATCGAATCAATTGTTACATCAATTCAAATATTTTAAAATACATATAGCTAACAAGGATCAACGTATAACCCGTTGGCACGGTGGACTTTACCAAAGCTCTGACTGGTGTGGGAGGTCTGGGGTTCGAATCCCACGGACTCCATATTTTGAACCAATAAACCATAAGCCAATAAAGGGGTGCCACGTGGCAGCCCATGATTGGGCCACGTGGCACCCAATCACTTGACCAAACAATGCCACGTGTCGAGATATCATTCACCCTCAACTGCCAACCAAACTCTGCCATGTCATTGTACGATCGTACGGCCCTGCCACATCAGCCTGTACGGACTGTACAGTCAGCGTCCTTTTTTTTTGCCTGTTTGACTTTCTGAACAGATTGCAATATATCTCGCTCCTGATGTCCATTTGAGACGAAACAAGTTGCGTTGGGTTCGCAACGATGAGGCCTACGTTCTCGTCCGGTTTGAAGCGATTCTGAGCACTTTAAATTTTTGAGCAAAATTTGATCCCCTGATCACCCCGTAAAATATTGTACTTTTGACAAAAACTAACCATCGCCATGGATTTGAATGCTTAAGCATTATCTGTAACTATCTTTCGAGGACAAATGAATCTAGCTAGAATGTTTTCTTCTAAGAAATTTATCACCGCTGAGTCTGTAGCGTTTTGCGTCAGAATGGCTTCTACCCATTTAGTGAAGTAATTTGTGGCAATTAGAATCCATTTGTGTTTTGCGCTAGAGGGTTGATGGATCTATCCGATAAAATCCAAACCCCATTGTTGAAACAAAGCTTCTGTCTTGACTGGGATCAAGGGTATTGCGGGAAGTTTTTATTTACCTGGAAACAATTGACAAGGATTACAGGCTCTGACTTTAGTATCCACGTCTGTAAATAACTTTGGCCAGTAATATCTTGCTCTTAGGATTTTATAGGTCGTTCCCTCCAGGCGTGGTGTCCTCCACACACTCCTTCATGGAACTCGTTTATAACATTCTCAGTTTATGATTCTATCAGGCACCTAAGTAAAAACCCCAGCGGATCTTTCCAATACAGTTGATTTTCGATGATGCAATATTTACTGCGTGCAACTTCAGGGTTCTCGCCTTGGAAGGAGTCATATCACTTGGACACTGAAGAGTCAGGAGATATGATACAATGTCGCTATACCAAGCTGAGGAAGAGAATTTTTCTTGAATATGAGTTTCAGGTATCTGTACATCGAATTCTTCTATATCTGGAAGATCTCTGTAAGCTTGCATATGATTTATATTCCGAGTGATCTAAAATTAGATTCGGCTAAGATCTTAGCTAGACCTTGACCTTTGACAAGTTTGGTTGGTTTTACCTCAAGGTCAAATTCTTGAATCTTGGCTAGCCATCGACCCCTCCTTCCATCGCTATCTGGTTGAACTAATATATACTTCACAGAGCTAGTTGGTACGTAAGCAATTATTTTGGAATGCAACATGTAAGTCCTGAAAGCTTTGAGGGCTTTCACCATAGCATATGCCTATTTTTCCATTATATCATATTTCAACTTGGCATCTCTGAGGCTTTTACTAAAAAATGTTATTGGCTGCTTGAAACCTTCATCATTCTTTAGTAAAAGTACGGCTGCGATAGTATGTTCGGATGCGAACGAAAAGATTAAGAACTCCTTCAAATAATCCAGGTTGGATACCACTGGTGCTTATCCTATCATTTTCTTGATGTGTTTGAAGGATACTTTAGCTTCGTTTGTCCATTTGACCTTGATGTCTTTTTTCAGCATATATGTAATCAGTTTAACAATTTCAACGAAGTTTGGAATGAATCTTCGTAAAAAATTAATTTTTCCTAAAAAAGATTAGATCTCCTTTCTGTTCCTAGGAATATTTATTGTATCTATAGCTTCAACCCTTTTCAGGTCGATTTTGATTCCATCTATAGATACTATATGGCCCAAGAGTTTACCTTCCTGCATTGCAAAATGAGATTTCTTGGGGTTCAGAGACAAACCAAGTTTCTGACATTTCTCGAACGTTTGTTTGAGGTGTACCAATTGCTCTGCATCAGATTTAGAAAACACGGTTAAATCATCGAAATAAATTACGACAAACTTATCTCTTTCGCCAACAAAGGTGATGTCCATTGCTCATTGGAAAGTAGCTCCTACGTTCATAGAGATGAAAGGCATTTTGTCATACATAAAAGTACCCCATGGAGTGGTGAAAGCGATTTTCTCCTTATCACCTTCGTGTACTTCAATCTGATTGTAACCTGAAAAGCCATCAATCATAGACATTCTATTAGCCCCGACTACTTTTTCAAGAACATGATCCATTTTAGGGAGGGGATAATTGTCTTTCAGGGATGATCTGTTCAAGTTCCTGAAATCCACACAAAGTCTAATTTCACTACTTTTCTTTCTGACTGGAACTAAATTAGCTCCCCACTCTGAATATCTGAGTGGAACAATGATCTTTTCATCCAGGATTTTCTACACCTCCCTTTCTATCACAGGCAGTAGTATAGGATTTATTTGTCTGGGCTTCTACCTGAAAGGTTTGATGCCCTGTTTCAACGAGATTTTATGTTCTATAACAGTAGTATTATAGGTTCTCAATTCGTCATAAGACCAAGCGAAGACATATTTATATTGCTTGAGTAACTCTGAATATTTTCTTTTCATTTCAGGTGGAAGGTATTTGGATATCTTTACCAGCTTAGGAGTTTCCTTGGTGCCTATACTACAATCTTTGACCTCTTCAGAATGAGGTTGCAAAGAAGACTTCAGGGGAATATCGTCATGATCGAATAATCTTTCCAAAGGAATCAAACTCTTAGGAATCTGATTGTTTTTTAATACCAACATGTGGTGATCAACAATTTTATCGTGGAACTTCTGAGGATCTTTACCTTCTTGCATGATCCAAGTAGGGTCGTTCTGATTTTCCTGGTCGATGTGCATTTTAGAAAACTCATCAACCATTTCTAGAAACTACTTGTTTTTCTCATCATCTTCGAAAACCTGCCAGTGATGCACATTATTCATTATTGAAGGCCTATGCCTCATTTCTATGTGATATTTTAACTTCAAGATAGTAGGAGGCATGAAAGTAGCAGTTTCTTTCACTAGAGAGTCGGCTTGTTGATTTTCTAATCTAGGAATATGATGAATATTAAATGATGAGAAAAAGTTTTCAATCAAATCCCAAGCACAGTTCCTATATGACCTTAGCCTTGGATGTTTGGCTTGATATTGTTGTCTTATCTGTTTGACAATTAATTCTACATCACCATAAATGACCAGATTTTCAATTTTCAATTTCCAGGCAGCCTCTAACCCCAACACAAGGGCTTCATATTCACATATGTTATTAGTGTAGTCAATATCCCACTGTAGTCTGTATGAGAAAGGAATGATGAATTCATCTCCATGTGCCACAAACAATACACCAGCTCCTGCTCCTTCCCAAGAAGAAGCACCATCAAAATACATTTTCCAAAGTCTTACACTATTTACATTTTTATTTGTTTTTTCTATTTTTTCTTTTATGTTTTCTTCTTCTGTACAACTTTCTTCTGTACATGCATCGAAACCATCATTGATTGATAATATTCAGTTCCCTAAATCCTGATCGACGATATATAATGGATAATTGTTTGGATTCTGTGGATCACTTACAGTATAAACCAACCTAGTTTCTCTATATAGATGGGTGAACTGTCCACCAAAAATTGGGATTGTAGCATACACCATATCCAATTGAAGTGATCCTCCAAGTTTGGTGCCCCAAGACCTGGATAACAATATACCATACTTCACAGAAACATCAACAACAACTACATCCATGAGAATGCTCTTCACAGGAATCTGTGCAAGATTAACCACCAAATATTTAATCATACTGAGACATTTTACTTTTCTTGAATCAAAAGAATATAAATCTCGATACGGTCTAGTAACCTCAAGACCTAGTTTTTCCATAATAACTTTGGGCATTAAGTTGTGTGACGCTCCAGAATCCAACATACAATTATGGAGTAGGTGATCATGCACAGTCGGCGTAATATAAAAAGGAGCGACGGGGTCTTTATCATTCTCAATATGTGGACCAAACATTATAGTGGGTCTATCATCTTCTAAATTAATAGTATCTGCATGACTTTCAACATCCGAGAATTTTATCATCTTGGAAATTTGTTTTCTATACGTCGGATTTTTTTCCAGTTCAACCAGAGGCACCTGAATTTTAATTTTATTGATTTCATTTTCCAGATTAAAACCTCCAATCGTATTCTCAACCTCTCTGGTTGGGATATTTGTTTCTCTTTTTTCTGGTCTATTGGTCTGTGTTGCTTTTGTTTTTGCAGCCTTTGTTTTGGCAATTGGTGTTTCAGTTGTTTTCGTTTTGGCATCTTGAGATTCAGTGGATGGTTGTGCTGCCTCACTCTTTTTACTTTTCGACAAGATATTCTTTGGTGGATTAGTTGTAAATTTTTTATCTCTAGGCCTTAAATTATATTTCTGTTGGAGCTCTGCCATTATAAAGTCGGCGATTCCTTGATAATCCGACTCTCCCAGATTATTTATACTCTCCTCATTTTCAAATAGGGGTTCGTGAACTAGAGATTTCTCATAATCCTCTCTGGTTAGGTGTGGTTCTCGGTCATCATCACTGAGATTGTTTAAATCCTCATCTAAACCCTCATAGTCTTGCATGTCATCACTTTGTATGAAGTTTTATGTTTTAAACGGGTCTTTAATTTTTTGGTCTTCATTTTTTATTTGTCTTTGTTGGATCTAGGGGTTAGGATTCCTTTTGAAATCTCTCTTGGCAAACGGATAAGACTTAGCTTGATCTAGCTCCATTCTAGAGATTTTATTTGATAATTCTTTGATTATTTTAGCCATATCATCCATTTTATCCTCTCAGGATATCTCAGATCCGGAAGCTCTTGCTTGTTCTCTGAAATGTCTGGTTTCCTTGGTTATTGTCTCAACCTTTGTTTTTAGTTTACCCGACGCCATCATGTTTGACTCGATTTCGATGGCGTCGTCCTACATTCTTGCAAGGTCGACAGATCTCCTCTCTCTCAAAAGCAGGGCAAAGTCAGGCTCGAAAGCCCCTGCAAAAGTCACTTTGGCTGCGAGCTGAGAGGGTTTAACCTTTGTTGGGATCTTATGATAAAGCTTATTGAATCTCTGGGTAAATTCTAAGACTAACTCAGAGTTCTTCTTCCTCAAAGCCTCGAATTTCGTCAGATAATATAAGTGATCTTTCTTCTCTCCCCATTGTCTTAAAAGAGAATTTTCTAGTGCGTCATAAGAGGCTATAGAACCTACAGGGAGCCCCCAAAACCATGTTCTTACTTGTCCTTCAAAAGTTTGCACTAAAAGTATCAAATAGACATCCTCATGCTCAATGCCGAGGATCTCTATGAATTGGTCGAAAAATTTTATGTGCTATGTAGTCGTTAAATCTCCCTCTCCTGTAAACTTTGGTAAATTTTCATGCAGTTTTCAAGTAGGTCGTGAAGGAAAGGGGGAAGGACTAGGGGCGCGTATTTGGCCGCCACTTTAGAAAACATTATAGGGGGTGGAGGTGGTGGTCCTCCTCCACCTCCTCTTCCAATACCTCCTCCAACGCTACCTCCGACGCCACCTCCTCCAATAGCAGCCATTTGATGTCGAGGGGATGAAGTTTGGAAATTAAAGAGTGGGTTTTCGAAAACTGGAAGTGACCCTTCGGCTAGCTCAGTGTGAGGCGAAAGAGGTTCTGGAAACTGATCGTTAGGAGACAGAAAATCTGAAAAGAGGGGAAAAGGGAAATGAGGACTGGGTTCTTCAGACTTACAAGATATATAAACAGGGGAACCAACAGGAGTCGAATCAAGGTATGAGATATAATCCTCAGAGTTTCCAGTAACCGAAACCTTTACTTCCAGGACTAGCGGAGTATCAATGAAAGCAGGTATCAAAATAGATCTTTTACCTTTACTAGTAAAGGGGGAATTTGAATCAGTCTCGGCTTTTATCTTAGGTAAAACCAGTTCAGGATTTAATGTTTCAGTTTCAAGTTTATCAGTTGAAGTATATCCGAAGTGGATTTTTGTGGAACCTTCTTCTGGGATTGACTATTCAAGTGGAACCTTAGCATTAGTTTGCACATTTTTGGGTTGGTAAACCTTACTTGTGGATGCGGCAGTCTACTTGAGGTATTCTTTCGGTTTTAATAGCTTTTCAGAACCGGATACAGGCGTAGTCTGTTGATCATCTCGGTTCTTCCTAGTATTCTTTCTATCGAATGCTAGTTTACCTGTAGTGGAGTCGCCAAGTGAAAGATAAAAAATAGCCTTATTATTGTATTCAATCTTTGTTCACTATCAAAGAGAGAAACTTACCATGTCGTTCTCCCAAGGAAAAATAACTTTGTTTCTCCATCCCCGGCAACGGCGCCAAAAAGATGTTGTTCCTAAGATTACACTTAAGGCTCAAAGAGTAATGTCAAGGCATCAGGAATATAAAGGGATATTTTTAAAGATGCATTTTCTTCCGATATTTATATGAGCATAAATCCTTAAATGAAAATAATGGCAGAACAGAACAGAGGTCGTCTTTTGTCGTTCAAGTTGATTTATAAAATCAAATGATATGGGAGAAAATTACAAAACTATTAAACAAATTTAGGCACCAATATACAATGAATCTTAACTTGTTCAAAGTGGAAGAAAATAGAGAATGTACTCTTGAAAGGATATAAGATACAATAGTCCAAGTAGCTCGCAGGTCTTGTATTCACTCACAACAAACACAGAGGAAAAATTGCTTGCTTATCAAACCACTATTAAAATATGACTACAGTAGTAGTAATACTAAATTTCAATCAATCACTCATCAAGGAATGACATAAAGAAATGTTAGAATTATGAAATACAGGGGAGAAACATAACTCAAACTGCACAAAGGTTGGAATCTCAGTCTGCACTTGTATTAATTCTCACAAAAGGAGATTTTCTCAATTACATTCGGCAAGAAGCAGCCCTTTGTTCAATCTTTGAAATATGTATTTATACAAAAAGTTCACAACCCTTGGCGGTTGGAATCCTCCTTATTTCTAAAATAGTAAAAATTACAAAATGTAAAATTTGAAACGCTTTGCTTGCATATCACCTATTTCTACGCTTGTTGGCATAGACTTTTCCTCTTTACGTATTCCATCTTGGAAAATAGTTGATCTCTAATCATGATTTATGTATCATTTGGTCCCCGTTGTGTTAGCCTTTCCTTGCTCGATGCACTGAATGCATTTGCCCACAAATTGCACCACCAGCCTGGAAGGCTCTGATGCATCGTTCGCCTCAAAAGTGTAAATCTTCCTTTCTATATGAGGCAGCTTGTCTTCCATCTTCCTAACTTCTATAGATAGAGACTGTCGTCTTAGGCTAGGATTGACTATCCATTTATTCATCAGAGTAAGGTCAACCTGCTTCAATTGTAAAATTTCAACCCAGGCTTCTTCCATACCTGCCTTGAAATCAAATTGATTTTTTGTCATATCAATCTGTCCCAGGGCTTCAGAGATATTATCTTTTCCAACGTACAATGACTCTTTGTCAAGGGCATAGAATGTTTCTTCACAAGCCTTCTTTACCTCCCTAGCTAGTATTTTTCTTTCAACTATATTGGCCTCCCAGGTCTTAAGTATTATATCTCCTCAGGTTTGTTCTGATAGGGACAGTTGGGTGACCCCGACAACTTCCTCCCTTACTACTGCTAGGACGGCCTCTTGGAATGTAATTCTAGCTGCAGTGGCTTCCTTTTCTTTTAGGAAAATATTGTTCAAAGAGTGTTCTACCAATTGATAATAGTTTTGAATACCTTCGATTTTAGTCAACAGGCTTTACTGGGTTGATCCCAGCTTCTCGTGTACCTCTAAATCTTGGGCTCGAAAAGCTGATATATCTACTGTTGTGTTCTCGGTCAAGCTTATTTTCACCTGTAGTCGCATGACTAATTCTTCCTGTTAAGTGGCCAATTCTCTGCTTGCCAGTGAATGTTTCTGCATCTCATCAAGGTTGATCCTCAACTGTTGAATTTTCTGTCAGTCATGGGCTCTAATATTCTCAAAAATTTGACTCATTTCTCTCTTGACCCTTTGTTCTACAGTCTTTATTTTGTCCTGCAAATGGCTCCAAAACAGATCCTTCTGCTTCAACTTCTCCTTCAGGCCGCCCACCGAAAATTGGTTCACAGTGGCAAAGGCTCCTAATGAATCCTCCACATTTGTAGCGAAATCTATTTCTTCTTGGGCCTATCCATCATACATTACTCTATACATCTTGACAGGCACACCATCCCTCTGATGTATTTCCATTTTTACCATAGCCTTTCTTTTCTTGTTGAAGAATACGTTGGAAGGGGGCATCTCTTCTACCGAAATAGGTGTGAGGTTTTCTATGAATACGACTTCGGCGTTGGGGTTCCCCCTACTAAATTGTATCAACATGATAGATTGAATGGGGCTACCGATCTCGGTGGAAGGTTGTTGCCCGACTGTATCAGTAACTTCTCTACCTGGTGTAGATTGTAGTTTCTCTTCTCCCTTTTTTATTGAGGCTTCAGCTTGAGCTTTAGCTCGATCACTTGCTGGACTTGTTGATACGGTCTCCCCCACATAAATTGAAATCTTGGTTTTCTCCAGATGTTCTTGAGAATCCAGTCCACTGGAGCTCCCTACTTCTACACTCTGGGTCTCAATTCTCTGAGCAGTCGGAGGCATTGGGTTTTCTCCCTGCAATACTCTGGGAAGGCTATTTCTTCGATGTTTCTGGAAGTTACAAAACTCAGCCAATTTATCCGGAGCTAGAGCTTGAACTCGACTCAAGACCTCCTGATAGGACTTTGCTCCTTGGAATATTTCGTCCTGAGGAGAGTCTTCATGTTCATATCTTTTCAAATTAGAGAGGGCCATGTGATTACCTACGATCTTATGTGGGTTGTGCTTCTTGAATTCGATATTGACCAGCAGGGTCGTGACCTCCACTGTGGAATGGTTGAAATCCAACAGTGAAAAAATACCAATATGCACAGGAAAGGTCGTCCATACCCTTTTTTGCACTACTTTCAGCTCCTTACTAATTCTCCCAAGCATAGTCTGATGTGCTACTTCGCGGCACACCATTCGATCTGGAAAAAATTTGGGCAAAGCATATGGAGGAACCGAACAACCGAAAACCCTAATATAGGAGAAATTCTCTTCACTATATGAGTCTGCTATCTTCCCCAGATTAGTTACTATCTTGTCGGAGATCCTGGGAGGTGGGAAACCATATATAAAAGAATGCATCGTCACCACCACCCATTTGCAAATTTCGTAAGAGAAATCCTTTAATTTATCCTCCCACAGCTTTGAATGATAAACGTGTATAGTCTCGGTACTGGTTGGAGTCTAACTCTAGCCCATCAGAGGAAAAGGTGTCATAAAATAGACGACATTCATGATGTAAGTCAACATGTAAAATGGGTGCAGGTTGCCCCTTGGCTTTCAGTGACTGATATGTTGTATTCTCCCTAACCAAATTGTCGAACAATATCTTAGCCCAATCAATAGAATACACCTCCGCTATAGTATGCAAAATAGGCACCCATGGTAAAAATAAATGGGCAGTGTTTTCCTTCCCGTAGAGTCTACACATCAACATAGCTACATACATCATGTGCGACTCTAATGAGGAAATCGCATATACTCCATGGTAGTCAGCTCTGAACTTCTCAGGACGAGAGTACCAATATTTAATTAAGTCGGGCATGTTCCTTTCATATTGGGCGCTTTCCTTCTTGTCAAAATCCACCAGGAAACTGGCATTATAAACGAAATTAGGCGTTGGGGATAATTGGTACATCACCTATAAATGTTCTGGTCTGAAAGACCCAATTGTGGCTTTCTGGGAATTGATGATGGTTATGGTCGGGATGTCAACGTTTTCCAGTGCCCAATCGATCATATCATTGTAAGGAAGGATTCTAGGCCTCGTCACATATCTTATGTATTTGGCGGCCAGGGTCTCGATCTCCCTGTCACCTAAATCGTCTGGGCAATGGACCAAATCGTACTATAAAATATTTAATACCTGCGTCTAGGTTTTCACGGTGTCTATGCTTATGGGTGAAGTGTTGGAAAGGACATCTGTGCTCTGGCTTGAACTTTCACCAGGCACTTTAGTTTCTTTTCTTGGAGCCATGATATCAGGCCTTAGAACTCTGTTGTCTGTCACAGGAAAAGCACAAAATTATTTATCTAGAAAACTTGTTGCTCAGTAAAAATGCACAATTAAATTCGAAATTCAACATCCTTTTCCTTTAATTGCATTGATTTACCAATACCCATTCTGACGAAGCATTTACTTTCCTTAATGAATAAGATTTAGGCGGTGGTCCAGAATCTCATTTGGAATGATTGTCATAAATCAATTATTAATGTCATTAATTTTCGGTAAAAGCATGGATGAAATTTGAATTTATCCGAGTCCTTATTCAATTAAAGATTAATTACGTGATAATCGTCGTTAATGCATCAGTTAATCACACTTATCGTTAAGTAAATTTCAGATCTCGGGATATCCTATAACATTTCAAAGTATGACCCCCGAAACGTGAAATCACGATGTGATTAATTAATTTTAATCATGTTTAAGCCTTTAAATAATCATGATTAACCTCAACAATTTTGGGATTTCAAGTCTCGGGACTTCGATAGTCGCTCGAGGCAGGATCTCCGAAACGCGAAATCCCGATATGATTAATTAATCATTAATCGTTTTTAATCCTTAATTAATCTAGTTTAATGCTTAAGACAGTTTCGCGATTTCGGATATCGGGACTTTGGAGTTGCTACATGTTGAAATGCCTACATCGCGAAACTCCGAAACCTGACATTTGAATACAGTATTGAGTGATTTGACTTTTTAAAGAGTAGGCGGCTCCATAAATTTTAAGAGATTAGGATCGTTTGATTAAAAGGAATACTTCATCAATGGTGAGAATCAAGTGCGTGTTATTTTTATTTTAACGAGATTGAAATCTATTTAAAGTCTAAAGTTTAGAAATATATATGTGTTCCAACATAGGCTCCATCTAAGGATCGCGTCGCCCTGTGAGACGCAGAAGAACAGTAGACCAAGTGCCTTTATTGGGTAAATGGAATCATTATTGCATTTCTATGAAACACATCAGGGAAAAGGTTCATACTGAGAAAAAGAGTTTCAACTGAAACCTAGAAAACCTTCAAAACACATCAAATCATGATTTTCAGTCAGGTTATTTGAAACTTCCCTTTCTCAAAATTGTATACGGATTTGCTTAAGATAATCGAAACAACTTTAATCGATCTATGAGACTCTGTTCGATCTTGTTCACATCAAGGAAAATAGTTTTAATGATTTTAATCAGGGAGTCCTATGTCGGCTTAGAATGTAAATCTTGTCGAAAAGGGAACTAACTACCAGAGTACATTATACTACGTGTATAAAAGCCTCGCAGATATAATAGACATTGCTTCACTACCAGCGAGCATGTTCATTACCCCGGTGAAGTTATCTAATTCCCTCATTGAATTTCCTTTCACCACTTCACTTAGTCATTTTGCATTTAAATGTTGAGATTAGGGCAACCATTTAATGAATTTCCTTTCATCATCTCTTTTTCTTTTAAACTAGATGGGGGCAATCATTTAATGAATTTCCTTTCACCATCTGTCTTATCTTTTTTTAAACATGAAGTGGAGGCAATCAATTTGTATGTAATATACCAGGGATGATATATGTTTATAATTTAGCAACAGAGGGTTGTCAACTCACTTTGATTACTCTGGGTTAATTCTCTTCCAACCTTCAAAACATTTTCGCCTACAAGGAAGCTCTCACGGGGAGCTTTTATTTTCCAGGGACTTGCCTTGAGAAAAACTAATTAGTTAAAATCTATTAAAAAGGCTAAAGTAATCGGGATTAACCTAGACATACTTTCTTTCAGTTAAATTGAGAGGGGCGTATAAATTTTCACCTAACATTATTTTACGACATGTTTCTGAGTTTTCAGACTTAAGGTGAAATCTTCTCTCTATGAAGACCAAGGGGAAATGAGAATCAAAGAAAAAATACAGCTTTAGGGTGGGAAAAATGAAACAGTAAGAAGGTTCAAGCGTTCTGTTGTGAACATGGTAAATCTTACATAAGCTTGTTTAGTGATTCTCGTATTTTCTTTAAGATCTTTTATCTTTTATTTTCTGAATTTTATTTCATTTTCTATTTTAATTTTAATTTTATCAAACTTAGAGAAGACCTTTAGGATTAGGCTGTAATTCTTATATTCCTCTCGTTGTTGATCAGGTGACAATACTTATATGGATGAGACTTCCTTCATATTTAGCTATATCCGTTTGAAAATTTATCTTGGGTCAGTAGGGTGAGAGCTCATACCTCAGATTTTCTTTATGTTTTCAACTAAGTAAACCATTTATTTATCACCTGTTTTGAGAGAATACCAATGTTTTGAAAAGTGTTTCCGATACATCCTTATCTCTCATATCAGCAAGCATTTTGCATAAAAATAAACATGTGAAATGTCAGAAACTTCTGAAAAATAAATAATAGGCGCTACTTGTTCTTGTTTTTCTGTTTTTGTTTTTGAAATAAACAAACCTGGTTCTGTATTTACATTAAAAGTAAAACTTACCAAATAGACGAAGAACGTAAATTAAAAACCATAAAACCAAACCAGTATATATAGTGGTGCTTTAGAATTTGATCATTGCATGCAGTGCTTCAGATAACGCTCGTTGATAGGGGCGCTAAGGATTTCTCCATCAAGGTTTTCTAATAAGAATGAATTATTTCCTTCAGAAGCTGTGATCTTGAAAGGTCGAAACCAAATGTGGTCAAACTTACCGTGCTTTCCAGCGTCTTCTTTTCAAGCATCCCATTTCAACATTAGGTCACCAGGAAGAAATTCCCCATCTTTAGCTTTTTTATTGAACAGGACTTTCATGTTGTCTTGATATTTTTGAAGTTTCTCATCCACTTCAACTCTATTTTGTTGTACTTCAATTAATTGGTTTATTCTCCTGGTAACATCGTTAGGATTTTCCTTCGAGTCTTGCCAAATCTTCATCACAAGCAGAGTGAGATTAATGGGGAGGACTACGTCAGTACCATACACCATTTGGAAAGGGGACATTCCGATTGATTTCTTAGTGCCTATTCGATTTTCCCATAAAGCATATTTTAAATGAACGTACCAGGCTTTTTTATTTTCAGTCAACACCTTTTTTATTATGGTGATTAAGCTCTTATTTGATGATTCAACTAATCCGTTGCCCTGAGGATAGTAGGTTGTGGAATGTCCCAGTAAAATATTGTACTTTTGACAAAAACTAACCATCGCCATGGATTTGAATGCCTGGGCATTATCTGTAACTATGTTTCGAGGACAGCTAAATCTAGCTAGAATGTTTTCTTCTAAGAAATTTATCACCACTCAGTCTGTAGCGTTTCACATCGGAATGACTTCTACGCATTTAGTGAAGTAATTTGTGGCGGTTAGAATTCATTTGTGTTGTGCGCTAGATGGTTAATGGATCTCCCCAATAAAATCTAGACCCCATTGTTGAAATAGAGCTTCTGTCTTAACTAGGATCAAGGGTAGTGCGGGAAGTTTTTGTTTACCTGAAAACAATTGACCAGGATTATAGGCTTTGACTTTAGTATCCATGTCTGTAAATAAATTTGGCCAGTAATATCATGCTCTCAGGATTTTATAGGTCGTTTCCCTCTAGGCGTGGTGTCCTCCACACACTCCTTAATGGAACTCGTTTATAACATTCTCAGTTTCTGATTCTATCAGGCACCTAAGTAAAAAACCCAACGGATCTTTCCAATACAGTTGATTTTCGATGATGTAATATTTTACTGCGTGCAGCTTCAACATTCTCGCCTTGAAAGGAGTCATATCACTTGGACACTGAAGAGTCAAGAGATATGATACAATGTCACTATACTAAGGTGAGGAAGAGAATTTTTCTTGAATCTGAGTTTCAGGTATCTGTACATCGAATTCTTCTATATCTGGAAGATCTCTGTAAGCTTGCATATGATTTATTTCGAGTGCTTTGATCGGCTAAGAGCTTAGCTAGACCTTGACCTTTGACAAGTTTGGTTGGTTTTACCTCAAGGTCAAATTCCTAAATCTTGGATAGCCATCGGCCCCTCCTTCTGTTGCTATCTGGTTGAAGTAATATATCCTTCACAGAGCTAGTTGGTACGTAAGAAATTATTTTGGAATGCAGCACGTAAGTCCTAAAAGCTTTTAGAGATTTCACCATAGCATATGCCTATTTTTCCATTATATCTAATTTCAACTCGGCATCTCTAAGGCTTTCACTAAAACATGTTATTGGTTGCTTGAAACCTTCATCATTCTTCTGTAAAAGTACGGTTGCGATAGTATGTTCGGATGCGAATGAAAAGATTAATAACTCCTTCAAATAATCCGGGTTGGATAACACTAGTGCTTCTCCTATAATTTTCTTGATGCGTTCGAAGGATGCTTTAGTTTCGTTTGTCCATTTGACCTCGCTGTCTTTTTTTAGCATATCTGTAATCAATTTAACAATTTCAGCGAAGTTTGGAATGAATCTTCGTAAAAAAATATTTTTTCCTAAAAAAGATTGGATCTCCTTTCTGTTCCTAGGAATATTTATTGTATCTATAGCTTCAACCCTTTTCGGGTCGATTTTGGTTCCATCTCTAGATACTATATGGCCCAAGAGTTTACCTTCCTACATTGCAAAAGGAGATTTCTTGGGGTTCAGAGACAAACCGAGCTTCTAACATTTCTCGAACGTTTGTTTGAGGTGTGTACCAAGTGCTCTGCATCGGATTTATAAAACACGGTTAAATCATCGAGATAAATGATGACAAACTTATCTCTTTCACCGACAAAGGCGATGCCCATTGCTCGTTGGAAAGTAGCTCCTACGTTCATCGAGCCGAAAGGCATTTTGTCATACATAAAAGTACCCCATGGAGTGGTGAATGCGGTTTTCTCCTTATCATCTTCGTGTACTTCAATCTGATTGTAACCTGAAAATCCATCAATCATAGACATTCTATTAGCTTTGACTACTTTTTCAAGAACATGATCCATTTTAGGGAGGGGATAGTTGTCTTTCAGGGATGATCTGTTCAAGTTCCTGAAATCCACACAAAGTCTGATTTCACCGTTTTTCTTTCTGACTGGAACTAAATTAGCTACCCACTCGGAATATCTGAGTTGACCAATGATCTTTGCATCCAGGAGTTTCTACACCTCCCTTTCTATCACAGGCGGTAGTATAGGATTTATTTGTCTGAGCTTCTGCCTGAAACGTTTGATGCCCTGTTTCAACGGGATTTTATGTTCTATAACAGTAGTATCATAAGTTCTCAATTCGTCATAAGACCAAGCAAAGACATATTTATACTGCTTGAGTACGTCTAAATATTTTCTTTTCATTTCAGGTGGAAGGTATTTGGATATCTTTACCAGCTTAGGAGTTTCCTTGGTGCCTATATTAAAACCTTCAACCTCTTCAGGATGAGGTTGAAAAGTAGAATTCAGGGGAATATCGTCATGATCGAATAATCTTTCCAAAGGAATCAAACCCTTAGGAATTTGATTGTTTTTTAATACCAACATGCAATGATCAACAATTTTATCATGGAACTTCTCAGGATCTTCACCTTCTTGCATGATCCAAGTAGGGTTGTTCTGATTTTCCTGGTCGATGTGTGTTTCAGAAAACTCATCAACCATTTCTAGAAACTGTGTGATTTTCTCATCATCCTTGAAAACCTGCCAGTGATGCGCATTATTCTTTATTGAAGGCTTGTGCCTCATTTCTATGTGATACTTTAACTTCAAGACAGTAGGAGGCATGAAAGTAGCAGACGCTTTCGCTAGAGAGTCAGCTTGTTGATTTTCTAATCTAGGAATATGATGAATATTAAACAATGAGAAAAAAAATTCAATCAAATCCCAAGCACAGTTCCTATACGACATTAGCCTTGGATGTTTGGCTTGATATTGTTGTCTTATATGTTTGACAATTAATTCTGCATCACCATAAACTATCAGATTTTCAATTTTCAATTTCCTGGCAGCTTCTAACCCCAAGACAAGGGCATCATATTCACATACGTTATTAGTGTAGTCAATATCCCATTGTAGTTTGTATGAGAAAGGAATGATGAATTCATCTCCAGGTGCCAGAAACAATACACCAGCTCCTGCTCCTTCCCAAGAAGAAGCACCATCAAAATGCATTTTCCAAAGTCCTACACTATTTACATTTTTATTTGTCTTTTCTATTTTTTCTTTTCTGTTTTCTTCTTCTGTACAATTTTGTTCTGTACATGCATCCAAACCATCATCGATTGATAATCTTCAGTTCCCTGAATCCTGATCGGTGATATATAATGGATAATTTTTCAGATTTTGTGGATCACTTACAGTATAAGCCAACCTGGTTTCTCTATATAGATGGGTGAATTGTCCACCCAAAATTGGGATTGTAGCATATGTCATATCCAATTGAAGTGATCCTCTAAGTTTGGTACCCCAAGACCTGGATAACAATATACCATACTTCGCAGGAACATCAACAACAACTACATCCATGAGAATGCTCTTCACAAGAACCTGTGAAAGATTAACCACCAAATCTTTAATCATACCGAGACATTTTAGTTTTCTTGAATCAAAAGAATATAAATCTCGATAAGGTCTAGTAACCTCAAGACCTAGTTTTTCCATAATAAATTTGGGCATTAATTTGTGTGAGGCTCCAGAATCCAACATACAATTATGGAGTAGGTGATCATGCACAATCATCATAATATAAAAAGGAGCGACACGGTCTTTATCATTCTCAATATGCGGACCAAACATTATAGTGGGCCTATCATCTTCTAGATTAATAGTATATGCATGAATTTCAACATCCGAGAAATTTATCATCTTGGCAATTTGTTTTCTATACGTCGATTTTTTTCCAGTTCAACCAGAGGCACCTTAATTTTAATTTTATTAATTTCATTTTCCAGATTAAAACCTCCAATCGTCTTCTCAACCTCTCTGGTTGGGATCTTTGTTTCTCTTTTTTCTGGTCTATTGGTCTGTGTTGCTTTTGTTTCTGCAGCCTTTGTTTTGGCAGTTGGCGTTTTAGTTGTTTTTGTTTTGGCAGCTTGAGATTCAGTGGATGGTTGTGTTGCCTCACTCTTTTTTCTTCTCAACAAGATCTTCTTCGGTGGATCAGTTGTAAAGTTTTTATCTCTAGGTCTTAAATTATATTTCTGTTGTAGCTCTACCATTATAGAGTCGGCGATTCCTTGATAATTTGACTCTCTCAGATTATTTATACTCTCCTCATTTTCAAATAGGGGTTCATGATCTAGAGATCTCTCATAATCCTATCTGGTTAGGTGTGGTTCTCAGTCATCATCACTGAGATTGTTTAAATCTCCGTCTAAACCCTCATAGTCTTGCATGTCATCACTTTGTATGAAGTTTTATGTTTTAAACGAGGCTTTAATTTTTTGGTCTTCATTTTTTATTTGTCTTTGTTGGATCTGGGGGTTAGGATTCTTTTTGAAATCTCTCTTGGCAAACGGATCAGACTTAGTTTGATCTAGCTCCATTCTAGAGATTTTATTTGATAATTCTTTGATTATTTTAGCCATATGATCCATTTTATCCTATGAGGATTTCCCAGATCCAGAGGGTCCCGCTTGTTCTCTGAAACGTCTGGTTTTCTTGGTTACTGTCTCAACCTTTGTTTTTATTTTACCCGATGCCATCATGTTCGAATTAATTTCGATGGCGTCATCCTGCATTCTTTCAAGGTTGACAGATCTCCTCTCTCTCAAAAGCAGGGCAAAGTCAAGCTCGAAAGCCCCTGCTAAAGTCACTTTGGCTGCGGGCTGAGAGGGTTTAACCTCTGCTGGGATCTTATGATAAAGCTTATTGAATCTCAGGGTAAATTCTAAGATTGGCTCAGATTTCTTCTTCCTCAAAGCCCGAATTTCGTCAGATAATATAAGTGATATTTCTTCTCTCCCCATTGTCTTAAAAAAGAGTTTTCTAGTGTGTCATAAGAGGCTATAGAACCTACCGGGAGCCTCTGAAACCATGTTATTACCTGTCATTCAAAATTTTGCACTAAAAGTCTCGAATAGACATCCTCATGCTCAATGCCGAGGATATCTACGAATTGGTCGAAAAAGTTTATGTGCTATGTTGCTGTTAAATCTCCCTCTCCTGTAAACTTTGGTAAATTTTTCATGTAGTTTTCAGGTAGGTCGTGAAGGACAGGGGGAAGGACTAGGGTAGCATATTTGGCCACCACTTTAGCAAAAATTCTAGGGGGTGGAGGTGGTGGTCCTCCTCCACCTCCTCCTCCAATACCTCCTCTTCCAGCGCCGCCTCCGGCGCCACCTCCTCCAATAACAACCATTTGATGTCGAGGGGATGAAGTTTGGGAATTAAAGAGCGGGTTTTTGAAAACTTGAAGTGTCCCTTCGGCTACCTTAGGGTGAGGCGAAAGAGGTTCTGGAAACTGACCGTTAGAAGACAAAAAATCTGAAAAGGGGGGAAAAGGGAAATGAGAACTGGGTTCTTCAGACTTACAGGGTATATAAACAGGAGAACCAACAGGAGTCGAATCATGGTATGAGATATAATCCTCAGAGTTTCGAGTAACTGAAACCTTTACTTTCGGGACCAGCGGAATATCAATGAAAGCAGGTATCGAAAGAGATCTTTTACCTTTACTAGTAAAGGGGGAAGTCGAATCGGTCTCAGCTTTTATCTCAGGTAAAACCAGTTCAGAATTTAATGTTTTAGTTTCAAGTTTATCAGTTGAAGTATCTCTGAAGTGGATTTGTGTGGAACCTTCTTGCGAGATTGACTGTTCAAGTGGAACCTTAGCATTAGTTTGCACAGTTTTGGGTTGGTAAACCTTACTTGTGGATGCAACATTCTTCTTGAGGTATCCCTTTGGTTTTAATAGTTTTTCAAGATCGGACACATGCATAGTCTGCTAATCATCTGGGTTCTTCCTGGTATTCTTTCTACCGAATGTCAGTTTACTTGTAGTGGAGTCACCAAGTGAAAGATAAAAAATAGCCTTATTATTGTATTCAATCTTTGTTCACTATCAAAGAGAGAAACTTACCATGTCCTTCTCCAAGGGGAAAAATAACTTTGTTTCTTTGTCCCCGTCAATGGCGCCAAAAAGATGTTGTTCCTGAGATTACACTTAAGGCTCAAAGAGTAATGTCAAGGCATTAGGAATATAAAGGGATATTTTTAAAGATGCATTTTCTTCCGATATTTATATGAGCATAAATCCTTAAATGAAAATAATGGCAGAACAGAACAGAGGTCGTCTTTTGTCGTTCGAGTGGATTTATAAAATCAATTGATATGGGAGAAAATTACAAAACTATTAAACAAATTTAGGCATCAATATACGATGAATCTTAACTTGTTCAAAGTGGAAGAAAATAGAGAATGTACTCTTGAAAGGATATAAGATACAATAGTCCAAGTAGCTCGCAGGTCTTGTATTCACTCACAACAAACACAGAGGAAAAACTGCTTACTTATCAAACAACTGTTAAAATATGACTACAGTAGTAGTAATACTAAATTGCAATCAATCACTCATCAAGGAATGACATAAAGAAATGCTAGAATTATGAAATACAGGGGAGAAACGTAACTCAAACTGCACAAAGGTTGGAATCTCAGTCTCCACTTGTATTAATTCTCACAAAAGAAGATTTTCTCAATTACATTCGGCAAGAAGCAGCCCTTTGTTCAATCTTTGAAATATGTATTTATACAAAAAGTTCACAAACCTTGGCGGTTGGAATCCTCCTTATTCCTAAAATAGTAAAAATTACAAAATGTGAAATTTGAAACGCTTTGCTTGCATATCTCCTGTCTCTGTGCTTGTTGGCAGAGACATTTCCTCTTTACGTATTCCATCTCGGAAAACAACTGATCTCTAATCATGATTTATGTATCATTTGGTCCCCGTCGTGCTGGCCTTTCCTTGCTCGATGCACTAAATGCATCTGCCCACAAATTGCACCACCAACCTAGAAGGCTCTGATGCATCGTTCGCCTCAAAAGTGTAAAACTTCCTTTCTATATGAGGCAACCTGTCTTCCATCTTCCTAACTTCTATAGATAGAGACTATAGTCTTAAACTAGGATTGACTATCCATTTATTCATCAGAGTAAGGTCAACCTGCTTCAATTGTAAAATTTCAGCCTGGGCTTCTTCCATACCTGCCTTGAAATCAAATTGATTTTTTGTCATATCAATCTGTCCCAGGGATTCAGAGATATTATCTTTTCCAACGTACAGTGACTCTTTTTCAAGGGCATATAATGTTTCTTCACAGGCCTTCTTTACCTCCCTAGCCAGTCTTTTGCTTTCAACTATATTGGCCTCCCAGGTCTTAAGTATTATATCTCCTCAGGTTTGTTCTGATAGGGACATTTGGGTGACCCCAACAACTTCCTCCCTTGCTACTGCTAGGACGGCCTCTTGGAATGTAATTCTAGCTGCAGTGGCTTCCTTCTCTTTTAGGCAAATATTGTTCAAAGAGTGTTCTACCAATTGATAATAGTTTTGAATACCTTTGATTTTAGTCAACAGACTTTGTTGGGTTGATCCCAGCTTCTCCTGTACCTCTAAATCTTGAGCTCGGAAAGCTGATATATCTACTGTGTTGTTGTCGGTCAAGCTTATTTTCACCTATAGTTGCCTGACCAATTCTTCCTGTTGGGTGGCCAATTCTCTGCTTGCCAGTGAATTTTTCTGCATCTCATCAAGGTTGATCCTGAGTTGTTGAATTTCCTGCCAGTCGTGGGCTCTAACATTTCAAGGTATGACCCCCGAAACATGAAATCACGATGTGATTAATTAATTTTAATCATGTTTAACCCTTTAAATCATCGTGATTAACCTCATTAATTTTGGGATTTCGGGTCTCAGGACTTCGATAGTCGCTCGAGGCAGGATTCTCGAAACACGAAGCCGCAATATGATTGATTAATCGTTAATCGTTTTTAATCCCTAATTAATCCAGTTTAATGCTTAAGACAATTTCATGATTTCAGATATTGGGACTTTGGAGTTGCTACATGTTGAAATGCCTACATCGCAAAACTCTGAAACCTGACATTTGAATGCAGTCTTTAATGATTTGACTTTTTAAAGAGTAGGCGGCTCCATAACTTTTAAGATATTAGGATCGTTTGGTTAAAAGGAAGACTTCATCAATGGTGAGAATCAAGCACACGTTGTTTTTATTTTAACCAGAATGAAATCTATTTAAAGTCTAAAGTTTTGAAATATATATGTGTTCCAACAAGTGGCAAGTTCCCTTGTAATCAACAATCAATATCAATTAGGGACCCCTAATTGATTGATTCTACCAATGTTCGACATTAGCACATCTATTCACATTTGTTAGAATGTACTTTGGTTCCTTGATCCCCATTATCTATATTGGTGGGTTAGCTTCTATCTGGAAATGGAATACCTTAGTGACCGATGAATAGATGGTTTATCCCATGTTCGAATTTTCACTTATTCACATGGTGTAGATTGAAACCTATGTAGGTTGGGTTTGAAGACCATCGACTATGGTGGTTTTCTTGCTACTTTTGCTTGAGTTTATTATCTTGTATCAATCTCTTAAATTCCATTGGTTTATGGAGGACAATCTAGTTTGTTCATTGATCTAGTTGATATTATGTTGTATTATGAGTTGTTGATCCATTGTGTATTTGTTCATGGCTACATTATTATGATTCACATGGATCCATCGTGTATTCTTTCATTACCATGTTCTCACCTATGATATGCTCATGGATCTGTAGTGTACTTGATTTGGTGGCCATGCTTGTTTTCACTTGAGCATGGGCATGTTTTCCTTGGGGAAGATAGATGACTGATATTTTGGGTATTTGTTTTCATGTACTTTCCTAATCCCAGATCTATTGGACTCCTCCTTGGTTCACTTTATCACTTCTATGGTTGTATAATGCATTTCATCCCTCGTCTTCTCTTTGGCCCTCACACATTAGGGGGCATCTTATTACACTCAAAACTAATCCTCCAAATATTTTAGTAGATTTGAGCCATTGTCATTAGAAATTCCATTAAGGATCACTTTTTCAAGCCCAATTCAACTTTAAAATTACTTTACTTGGAATTATTCCTAAAAGTAAATCTAAAAGCTTTATTTTGAATTATTCCTAAAAAAGGTTGTAAAAACTATGCAAGTACAATTCCCAAGCTAGATCTTGAATCATACACTTGTAAGGCTATGATGTATCTTGCCAACTAATGTGAACTATATTTTTTCTTATAAAAGAGAGGTTGTTGGTGAGATTGAGCACTTTTGTCTTGAGATATAACACCATTATGCTACTACTGGGCTAGATTGTGGTAACCTTTCTTTGTTCCTTAGGGATGTAGGCCAATGCCTAGTGGGGTCACCTCAAGACCACATAAAAAATATTCTAGGACACATATGCCTTATGGTAGTCCACAACAACAACAAATCATAGGGAAAATTATCAATTGAGCATGTTGAGGGGCCGACCCAACATTGATATTAGATTCATACAACACTGCATTATGCAAAGGATTGTTCTAAGAGAGAATCGTTGAAGATAATGGTAGAGAGTTATCTATAAATGAAGTCAAGGATTTCTACAAGAAGAGTGGAATAGCAAGGCAAAAGACTACTCCATACACACCTCAATAGAATGGAGTTGCATAAAGAATGAATAGGATGTTGATGGAAAAGGCAAGGAGAATGCTTAGTGGTGCTATGTTAGGACATGAATTTTGGTCAGAGGCAATGGATACTGCATGTTACTTGGTAAATTGATCATCCTCATCAATGTTAGTTGACAAAAAATTGCATGAGGTATGGATTGGTAGGAAACCCTCTCTTAAACATCTCAAAGTTTTTGGTTGTGATGCTTATGTACATGTTCCAAAGGAAAATAGGAGTGAGTTAGATAATAAAGTTGGAAAACATATCTTTATTGGTTATAAAGTTGGTATAAAAGGTTATAAACTTTGGAACCTAGTAATTAAGAAGATTGATTACAGTTGTGATGTTATTTTTAGAGAGGTTAAGATGTTCTCAAATAGGAATTCCTACCAAAGGAAAAAGAATCAGAGATAATAGAGTTTGAGTTGAAGAATGAAGAATTTGATTCAACAAAAGAGCATGAATTATAAGAAGAAGAACCCCATACTACATTATTGAGGAGATCAGTTCAAGAAAGAAGGCAACAATAAATGTATACTCCACTTGATTTTCATTCCATTTTTTCTTTATCTATTACTGATGATGATCCCAGAACTGTTAGGGAGGCATTGGATTAAAACGATGGTAAACTCTAGAAGAAGGCCATGGTTGAAGAAATGGTTGCCTTGGACAAAAATGAGGCTTGGGATCTAGTTGAGTTGCCATTTGAAAGAAAATTCGTTGGTAGAAAATGGGTGTTTAAGAAGAAGTTGAATGTAGAAGGTAAAGTGGAGAAGTACAAAGCTCGCTTAGTAGAAAAAGGATATTCCCAGGTAGAGGGAATTGATTTTGGAGAATTTTTTTCTCATGTTGCTAAATTAACTTCTATGGATTTATTTTGTCTATTGTTGTTGCTTTTGATCTTGAAGTAGAGAAAATGGATGTGAAGCCAACATTCCTCCATGGGGATATTGAAGAAGAAATCCACATGAAACAACCATATGGGTTTGTAGTGAAGGGAAAGAAAGTCATGGTTTGTAAGTTGAAAAAATCCTTGTATGGGTTAAAACAATCTCCAAGGATATGGTACCAAAATTTTGATAGTTATATATTGGGACTTGGTTTTTCAAGAAACAAAGTTGATCACTGTGTAGATTCCAAGCTAGTTGGTGATAATTTTATTTATGTGGTCTTGTATTTTGATTATATGTTGTTGATTGGAAACAACGAGGAAATCATCAAGGATGCCAAAATTCAGTTGTCTTCTAAGTTTGATATGAAAGATCTCGGTGCTACAAATTTTATTTTGGGCATGGAAATTAAAAGGGATAAGGCAAACATGAAACTCTAATTGAACCAGAGGAAATATGTTGAGACAATATTGCAAAGGTTTAATATGTAGGAATGAAAAGTGGTCAAGGTCCCTACTCTTGTAGGTGTAAATTTATCCGTAGATTAGTGTCTCAAGACACAAGAAGAGGAAGAATACATGCCCTATGTTCCATATGCTAGTGTTGTTGGTTGTTTAATGTATGCAAAGGTCTGTACTAGACCGAACATTTCCCATGCAGTGAGAGTTTTGAGTAGGTACATGTCAAAACTAGGAAAGGAGCATTGGACAATTGTAAAGAGGGTTTTCAAGTATTTGTGTGGCACTACAGATTATACAATCTAATACTAGGGAAAACCTAGACCAGATAGAGTGTTAGATGTACATGGATTTGTTGATGCATATTAGGTTGGAGATTTGGATCGCAAAAGATCTACAAGTGGTTATGTGTTTAACCTATTTGGAGGAGAATTAGTTGGATGAGCAAGAGACAGGTTGTAGTTGCACTCTCAATTACACAAGTTGAATACATGGCAACCACTCATGCAAGTAAGGAAGTTGTATGGTTATAGAGATTGTGTTCATGTATTGGGTTTGTACAACAAATTGTAAGGTTACATGGCGATATTCAAAGTGCATTATTTCTGGCAAAGAACCTTGCTTATCATTATGAAATGAAGCATATTGATGTTTAGTACCACTTTGTGAGAGACATGGTTGAAGACTAGAAGGTGTTGTTGGTGAAGGTAGACACTTTGAAGAATGTTGCAGACTCAATGACGAAGTATGTTAGTACCGAGAAGTTCTCTTGGTAAGAAGCAATGGGAATTGTTTCCTTGAATGGTTGATCTTATAAATCTCGAGCCCCATGTTTGCAAATAAAACAATAAGCGGGGAATGTTGGGAATGTGTTATATTATTTGCATGGTTATATTGCATATATTATGTTATTTGTATGGCTATCCACATGCATTGTTCTTATGCACCTGAGGGGTCACAGGGGTGTTGGTCTAGGTCCCCCTTGTCCAAGGGTTCAAGGACAGATCTCCCAAAGAAAAATTTTGCGGTTGTTTTTGGTATTTTTTGGCTAATGGTTTTCATCCCATTGTAATCTAATTATGGTTAAAGAACTAGGGTTGTAATCTAATCCAAGTAAATGGATTAGGGTTTTGGATGCTGCAAAATTCCTATATATTGTATTGTGAACGGTGAAGTTAATATAATGAAGAAGATAGAGGTGTAACTCTAAGGTTGTTGGTTTTCTCGATTAAGGGTTTCTAGGGTAAATATCTGTGTATTATGTGTATGTCATTGATTGTTCTTTCTATTTTGCATAAGAATCTATATGCATTGTTTCACTTCACAGGTTTAAAACTTACACATTATCAATTAAACCCTTAAGATAGAAGGATATGTCAAGAGAAAAAGGGTAATAACGTTGATTGATTGTGGTAGTACCCATAATTTCATCAACCACAAATTATATAAATTTCTCAGTTTCTTTATATATCTAGCACTAGAGTTCCAAGTAATGATTGCAGATGGAAGTACCAAAAATTGTTTCTAAGCACATCAGTCTAGCCTCCCCTCTTCAAGGGTTAGGGGTGGAGTCCTTGAAGAAAATATTTTGGTATTTTTCAGCCAATGGTTTTTAGCCAATTGTAATCTAATTCCGATTATGGAATTAGGGTTGTAATCTAATCTAGGTAAACGAATTAAGGTTTTGGATGTTGTGAAATACTTATATGTTGTATTATGAATGGTGAAGTTAATATAATGAAGAATATAGTGGTGTGGCTCTATGAATTGTTGGTTTTCCCAATTAAGGGTTTCCAGGGTAAATCTCTGTGTACTATGTGTATACCATTGATTGTTCTTTCTATTTTGCATAAGAATCTATATGCATTGTTTCGCTTCACATGTTTAAAACTTATGCATTAGCACTCCCAAACTCTCAAGATGGTGTTAGCTTTTTAGCTCGGGAGGTACTCCGCATGTTTTGTCTTGTATGTGAATGTTACCTTAATGTTTACACTACCAGTCACTTAACTTTGTAATAGTTTTTATAAAGTTGTTTTAAGTGGTTCTTTTATTAAATGACTTTTTAATAAAGTGTACCTTTTAATTTTAAAGTGACTTTATTTTCATAAAGCACTTATGTAATAAAGTGAAATCACTTTAATATTTCAAGTGATTCATTTTGGAGGGAATGGATCATGACCCTTGATCTTGAAAAAAACAAGCTCTAATCTTGGCCTTTAGATTTAGGGTTGGGGAAGGTGAAAAGACACTTTGGAGGGAAAATGCCATTTTCAGATTTATAAAAGAATGCATTGGGTAGTGTGCAAGACACATCGAGTCACATCAAGAAGACGAGAGGAGTTGAGTGAGAGAGATTTTTTGAGTAAGCTTGAGAGAGGAAAGTGTGCAACAAATAGGGCACGTTTTCCAAGGAGCTAGGGCACAAATCCCAAGAAAAAAAAATTCTATGATTTTTGGGCCGAGTTATTTTTTTTTTTCTGTGGGAGGCCGTACTGTATGAATCCGTACAGTCTGTACAATTTCGTACAGTCCGTACGGATTTGGCACAAAAATCGAGGCAGATTTGGGCACAATTTTTGGGGCAGATTTCAGATTTTTACTTGTTGTTTATGGGCTGTACAGAACAATCCGTACAACTGATTGTGGGCACGAAAAACAAGGTACGGAGTAGATCGTACAATAGCACAGATTTGGCACGAAAAACGAGGCAGAATTTATTGGGACTATTTTGGTGTTCTGAGGTATTTTCCTTGGCTGGAAATGTGTATTTGCTATTGTTTTGTGCTTTCCTTAAGCTGAATAATAATATCTCTCTCTCTCTCTCTCGTTGGGTTTCCCCACATTGGGGTTTTCCTTGGCATTTGCCTAAATTTCTTAGTGTTATGGGTTGTTGTCCACTGTGTTATTTCCGCTGCTATTTTGCTTAGCAATGTGTATTTCTGCTTATGGTAATTTCTGAATGTGGGTTTAAGGCATTTATGAAATTTATGAAGACAGTTATCTCTAGGTTGCTAAGTGTTTGACAGAATATTAGCTTGTTGATTTTTGTCATTAGAAATCTACATGGTATCAGAGCTTTGTCTCTGAGTGACAATGGGCATTGTGATTTTTGGGCAAAAGGGTGTGATTGCTTTCCTTGAGTTGTGACAAGGAATATGGTTGCAAGCATTAGATATGAGGATTGGTTGGATGGCATTTCCAACTACTTGCAGTGGAAGGTTCGATTGTTAACTGTTCTCAAGGAGAATAAAATTTATAACTATGTCAACTCTGTTGTAGCAGCTCCCGCAACATATCTTATTGCTTTGGATTTGCATGAGGTCAAGGAAGCCAAAGCTCAAAGGATTATTCTGGATGGGGTGAAGGATCACCTTATCCCACACTTGGCTGAGAAAAAGACTCCCAAGGAGATGTGGGATGCACTTAAAAACTTGTTTGAGGCGAAGAACGAGAACCGGAATATGGCCTTGAAGGCTAAGTTGCATGATACCAAGATGGGTAAGGAGGAGAGTGTCTCTTCTTATCTTACCCGGGTGGCTCAAGTAAAAGATGAGGTGACAGCTATTGGAGAGGCCATTACAGATTCTAAGTTGGTGAGGATAGCCTTAAATGGATTCACCAAAGAATGGGAAGTCTTCGTGAAGTGTGTGGTGGGATGTGAGCATCTACCAGATTGGAGCAGACTGTGGGATGATTTCACTCAAGAGGTGATCCGAGAAAGATATCAGAGCAGTGAACAGAAGACAAATAAAGTTGATGAGAAGTCGCTCTTACTGCAAAGAGCAAGAAGAAAGGAAGTTTCGGAAGGGACTTGAGTAAAGTCAGATTCTATTGTTGTAACCAGTTGGGGCACCTTGACTCTCATTGTCCCGAGAGGAAGAATAAGAAGAAGGAGTCAGAGGGGCCTGAGACAGCTGCTACAACAACCATGGAGGACTTTGCTTCAAAGTATGAAAAGGAATTTTCTTTGGTGACCCTCGTTTCGAGTGTCGACAGCGAAGGATTTGGAGGTGATATCAGATGGATCATGGATAGCGGAGCCTCTAGCCACATGACGGGAATCTGGCGAGTATTCCTAGATTTCACAGAGATTGGTCCTGGTCGACAAGTGGTAAATGAAGGTGGTATGGCGAAAGTTGTACGTGGAGTTGGGAATTTTAGATTCGAACTTGAGTTTAGGGGACTCTTGGAGCTTGATGGAGTTCTCTTTGTTCCAGGGTTGAGGGTTAACTTGCTCTCACTCTCGGCCTTGGAGGATGTAGGATATTGCATATTGTTCAAGAGGGAACATGTCTTTATCTACAGGTAGGGAGAGGACCCAGTAGAGCTGCAGTTGATCGGTAACCGGGTGGACAGGTTGTATATGTTGAGAGGACAACCTTCAGTGTATGATTCAGCGTCGAATGAGGAGCGTGAGGAGGCTTCTGAGACTGCGCTGGCGCCAAGATTTCAGTCTTGCATTCTGAGAGAAGAGAGCAAGTCTCTTCTGAGCACCGGAAGGAGGCTTAGCCAGGTTGATCGAACCAATGCTCAAGATGAAGCGAGCTCAGGGTTCCAGGATGTTGCCAGAAGAAGATCTTCTAGTTTGAGTTCTGTGCAAGTGTTGAGGATAGCTCCAGGTTCAGAGGGAGCTCCTACATAGCACAATGTGATGGAACCAGATGATAGTGGTGGTAACGAGTACTTCCCTCGCTAAGAGGGAGTGTTAGCTTTTTAGCTCGGGAGGTACTTCCCATGTTTTGTCTTGTATGCGGATGTTACCTTAATGTTTACACTACCAGGCACTTAACTTTGTAATAGTTTTTATAAAGTTGTTTTAAGTGGCTCTTTTATTAAGTGTACCTTCTAATTTTAAAGTGACTTTATTTTCGTAAAGCACTTATGTAATAAAGTGAAATCACTTTAATATTTCAAGTGATTCATTTTGGAGGGAATGGATCATGACCCTTGATCTTGAAAAAGGCAAGATCTAATCTTGGCCTTTAGATTTAGGGTTGGGGAAGGTGAAAAGACACTTTGGAGGGAAAATGTCATTTTCAGATTTATAAAAGAATGCATTGGGTAGTGTGCAAGACACATCGAGTCACATCGAGAAGACGAGAGGAGTTGAGTGGGAGAGATTTTTTGAGTAAGCTTGAGAGAGGAAAGTGAGCAACAAAGAGGGCACATTTTCCAAGGAGCTAGGGCACAAATCCCAAGAAAAAAAATTCTGTGATTTTTGGGCCGAGTTATTTTTCTACTTTAGGAGGTTGTACTGTACGGATCTGTACAGTCCGTACAAATTTGGCACATAAATCGAGGCAGATTTGGGCATGGTTTTTGAGGCGGATTTCATATTTTTACTTGCTATTTCTAAGCCGTACGGAACAATCCGTACAACTAACTGTGGGCACAGAAAACAAGGTACGGAGCAGGCCGTACAACAGTACAGATTTGACACGAAAAACGAGGCAGAATTTATTGGGACTGTTTTGGTGCTGTGAGGTATTTTCCTTGGCTAGAAATGTGTATTTGCTGCTATTTTGTGCTTTCCTAAAGCTGAATAATAATATCTCTCTCTCTCTCGTTGGGTTTCCCCACATTGGGGTTTTCCCTGACATTTGCCTAAATTTCTGAGTGTTATGGGTTGTTGTCCACTGTGTTATTTCCACTGCTATTTTGCTTAGCAGTGTGTATTTCTGATTATGGTAATTTACGAATGTGGGTTTAAGGCATTTATGAAATTTAATTAGACAGTTATCTCTAGGTTGCTAAGTGTTTGACAAAATATTAGCTTGCTGATTTTTGTCATTAAAAATCTATAGATGGAAGGATATGTCAAGAGAAAAAATATATTAGTGTTGATTGATTGTGGTAGTGCCCATAATTTCATCAACCACAAATTACATACAATTCTCAATTTTTTTTTATGTATCCAACGCTAGAGTTCCAAATAACGATTCCAAATGGAAGTATCATAAATTGTTCATGAAAGTTCCATAGTATTAAGCTCACTACAGGGACTTATTTATTGGACAACCCAATGATTGCAATACAAATGGGTGGTGTTGATGTGGTCTTAGGGGTCCAATGGTTATGAATTTTCAATCATTTTTCTTGGAAGGCATACAAATTTAAATGAGAGGTATGTAAGGGAAAACCATCTAAAGAGATAAGCTCAGACAATTTGGAAAAACTATTAAAAAGGGACACCCGTGAGTTACTTCACAATTGTTGTCACTAGATGTTCAAACATCCAATCCCTTTGTGTTCTTGGATTTCCAAAGAGTTATTGACAAATCATTCAAAGAAATTTGTTGAGATGCCCAAAGGTACCCCCCCCTGTTCGAGAGCATGATCACACTATTCAATTCAACTCAATGAGCCTTCCTCCTAACATCCAACCTTACAAATATCCCCATGCCAATAAGAGTAAGATTGAGCATATGGTTCAAGAAATGATAGAGTTTGGCATCGTTTGACTTAGCCCAAATGATTTCTCTTCACCAGTGGCGATGGCTTACAAAAAGGATTCTTCATGGCGTATGTATCCATATTGTAGAGAATTCAACAAGATCTCCATTAATGATAAATTTTCTATTCCAACATTGATGAATTGTAGGGAGAAAATTTCTTTACTAAGTTGGATCTTTGTTAAATATATCATCATATTAGAATGAGGGAAGAAGATGTCCCTAAAATATCCTTTAGAACACATGAAAGTTATTATGAGTTTTTGGTACTGACTTTTGAGCTTACTAATGCACCTTCCACATTTCAAAGATTGATGAATTCTATTTTCAAGAACCTCCTTAGAAAATTTGTGTTGGTATTTTTTGATGATATACTAATTTACAACAAAGCTTGGGAGGAGCATGTACAAAATGTTGACATGGTCTTGAAACTATTAGAGGAGCAACAACTATATGCGAAACCTTCCAAGTTTGGCATTGGGGTTCATGAAGTGAAATATTTGGGGCATATTGTATCTCATGAGGGTGTTAGATCGACTTACAAAGTATGCCTATTTTTGCTCACAGTCTCATCCTTTTAAAGCAAGTACAATAGCTACAACATTCATGGAAACAATCTAGAAGTTACATGGAAATCCCGAGATTACTGCAAGGGACGAAGATCTAATTGACAATATTAATTTTTGGATTAACTTGTTTTCTTGTTTGGGTACTCAACTAGCTCATGGCTTCTCTTACCATCCCCAATTTGATGTGCAAATTAAGATCGCAAATAAGTGTCTAGAATATTATGTTCATTACTTTGCATCCGATAAAAAATCATAATTGATCAAGTGGTTACCTTTGGAAGTAGTGTGGTTCAACACTTCCCACCTTATTTCTCTCCAAAATGTTCTTGTTTATGGCACTTTATGGGTACCATTCCCCATCCATCATATTACCTCTAATAGGGACATCTAAGGATCAAGTAGTGGAGGATCACATCCAACACCACCAAGAGGTTATCCATTTATTGAAGGACATCTTAACTACAACCAAAAAGAGGATGAAACAAAAACTAGATTAACATCACAGTGAAAGACACTTTGAGGTGAGGGATTCAATATTTTTCAGGATGGAACCATACAAATAGATGTCCCTCAGGCAACAAAAAAAGGACAATAAATTATCAACAAATACTATGGTCTGTGTAAAGTGTTATATAGGATTGACAGTATGGGTTATAGATTGTTGTTTCGTCTTCTTCACACGTACATCTCATCTTCCATGTTTCATGTTTAAAGAAGGTAATTGGTGACAAGATCCTAGTTTATACTATTCTTCTAGAGCTTGATGAAGAGAGAAACATCATACTAGAAACAAATTAGTGATTCAAACGAGGATCAAGCAACTAAGGAATAAAACAATCATTGAATACCTCATCAAGTAGAAGAACTTGCCAACATAAGATGCAACGTAGGAAGATGAGCTCTTCATGCATAAACATTCATAGTTGATCAACGTTGAGAGAAACACTTATTTGTAGGGAAGGGGAATGCTAATCCCACAAGTCTCGCCCTCATTAATTATCATTACATTAATTATAGTCATGCATGTTTATTATTTCGTTCGAAGCCTCATCTCCTATATATACATTAAGGAGACTCATTTGAATGATCATCTTATCTCGTGCATTTATATTTGTAAAAGGAGGTTGCCCTCACGAAGAGGCTTATCCTTTATTCACCTTTTTATTCTATTTTGGTGTCGTACTAGTGAATTGGATTGGTTTCATTTATTTTCCTATTTGGTTCACAACAACTTTAATATGGTAGGTTAGAGCAATGCGAACCATCGAATGACAAAGTATTGAATGATTCAAATCAAACGATTGTAAGTTACAAAGAGGTGTGGTAGAGCAATGTGTAGTGGCTTTCCTACAAGTTGCACACTTAAATGTTTGTCAAAGACGAGTAGTGAGATGATGGATTGGAAGATAAACACGAGGAACACAAAGATGACAC
>ML796954.1:290723-302778 GCA_009831015.1 Picea engelmannii | reverse complement strand
AAAAAATATCTTATATTAATATCTTATCTTCTTTACATTCTCCTTGATCCTACATTCAAACCTACAAAGTAAACATTAATCACGCCACTGAGTACATTTTCAGAAAAAATTTAAAAGTTTTATTTTCTTACATATATTATTTGGATCAGAGCTTAAATGATTACATATTTAAAAGTTTTATTTTCTTACATATATTATTTTCAGAAACCATAGGTTAAGTTGGATCAGAGCTTAAATGATTAAGTCTGTTTTCCAAAGAGAAAATGTCTTGAGTGGAAAATCGATCCCACATATCGGTTGGAAACTACCATTCCAAATGAAAACAAGTCTAATTGGGGATTGTGATCGGGTAGTTATCCCCTGTTCTAGGAGGGGATTTTTCCACCTGTCAAAAAAATTGTTGAATTTTTACTTATACAACTAACAATTAAAATTCTTCTTTATTATTATAATCATTTAGCATATTAGTTGCATAAATAAGATCACTGAAAGAGAGGAAATCACAGAAACAATAGAGACACACATATTATCCTGGGAAACCCTCATGGGGGAGAAAACCCAACAAAAAATTCCTCAATATAGATAGACCAAAACCATCCTTGATGTCACCCCCACTTGTAGCAGTTTCTCCTCCAAGACTTTAGCACTGCAGAGCTGGATGTTGTGTGTATCCAAATGAGGCAATGACCTCTCTTATAAATAGTGGTCCGACCAACCTATAATTAGGTTTGGGCTGACCTGTCACTTTACCCTCTTAATTTACAACTAACTATCAAGGAATAATAGGGATGACTTTTACAAAGGCACAATAGGGCCTAATTAATAAATATAAAATAATAATATTATTTAACCCTCTCTCTCAGATAGAATATTCTTCAAAGTTACAATATTTCAACACTAACAATTAAAAAGAAGGGTATTCTACTAACAACATTAATAACAATTGACTGGAATAAATACATCATCAAGAGGAGGGGACATCATCATCAACATCGAGAACACTTTCAGTCATATCTATAGGTCATCAAAAGTTTTTCTCATCATCAACATCAGTAGAAACTGAACATCATCATCATCTGCGGCACAAAGTTTGAGTAACATCATCACCATCATCAACATGAAGCTAGAACATCAACATCAACAACATAGAGTTGGAACAATATCATTAATAACATGAAGCTGGAACAACAACATCATCAACAACATGAACCTGGAACATCAACATCTATATGTGGTAACAAAATGAGGCAGGTGCATAAAAAACAACATCTATGGTACTCTGACATACCATCCTTACCGAACCTTCAGGATCTACCCATGAATCATAAGATTCCCTAGGATATTAAATCCTAACAAGATACCACGTGGTACTTTGATAAACCATCCTTACCAGACCTTCTGGATCTGCCCAGGAATCATAAGATTCCCTAGGATATAAAATACTAACTGAGCTACCACTACTAACCACAACTGGCATATACATGTGTTGATATTATGGTATCTACGGGAGGTATTTACCTCCACATGTAGACCTGACGAGAATATAATATTCCGGGAAGCAAGAAGAAACCCTAATGAGTTGGCTAATAACCCTAGAAGACATGCTGGCTCAAGAGGATAACTTGTATTGGGTTATTAGCCTCCAAGAGAAGAAGTCGGCCAAATGAATTAATATATATTGAAAAAATAGATACCCAGAATGAGAAGTTGGCCCAGGCAATTAGCCAGAATTAGTATAAATACAGGAGGCCAGTTCTCATTTTGGCAGGCAGTCTTAGAATTGTAGAGAAACACTTGTGCGCACTGTTGTGCCTAGTTTTGTGTGCAGGTTTGGAGGAGAGTTTCCATTGCAGATGTTGCAACTAGCAGATCACGTTTGGATTAGACTATCTCTCGGTTAGGGTTTGGACTATCTGATCATCTCTTGTTGGTGCGCTATCCTTGGGGAAAGGTGCACTAACCTTTGTTTGGCTATCTAGCCTAGGGTTTTCTTCCAGAGTGATTCTCTGTCAAGGTTAAGGTGCTCGGAGGGTGGCTTCGGCCTATGGTTGGGTGATAATAGAGATATTGTCAATGGTAAAATGAGCACATCTATTATATTCTAATAGGTTATGGGCCCACACCTCCTTCATTCAGTCTAACCGCTGGAAGGAAACATAGTCGTAAGGATATTGATATCATTGAAAAACTAACTCTAGGGTTTCTAGTAGGAGCAGTCACCATAGCACTGCCGCTAGGGTTACTAGCAGGTGCAGTTGCAGAAACCCTAATCCTCTCGTTGAGGCACCTTAAGTGAAGGGATTGACCTAATTTCTGGACAGATCAATGCGCCCTAGCCTAACACATCTCCTGATACTCTCAGCAAGCCAAGACGTCAAGTTTGCGTTTTTGGTCAAATCTGGGGTTGACCAAGTCAAAGTAGCCATGAATTACTCTATGAAGTCAGAGAACAATTTATATGGAGCTTCTAACTTCAGAGCATGGAAGACAAGGATCCACCTCATCCTTGCCAAGAATAAAGTGTTGAATATCGTGAAAGGAAAGATCGTGGAACCAGTGTTTGAAGAAGGAAAAGAGAAGGAACCATAGAACGTTGCAGTTATGGAGAAGTTCAAATACGGTGACATCAATGATATGAGTATCATAGTGGAATCTATAAAATACCACTCAATACCCTACATCTCCCATATTGACTCATCGAAGAAGATGTATGATGCCCTAACAAATATCTTCTCGGTCAGAAACATTGGACAAGTTATGAGTCTGAAGAATGAGCTCTGTGACATGAAGATGAATGATAAGGACAACATAACATCATATTTTGTGAGAATATCTCAGTTAAGATATCAACTACAATCTATTGAATATATCATCTCAGAGAAGGAATTGGTAAACATAGTACTCAATGGCCTTCCCAAGACGTGGGATGCATTTTCCGCAAGCATGAACACAAGGAAGGAGTATCCTACATTTGAAGAACTTTGGACTTGTTGTTCTCAAGAAGAATCTAGGATCAATGCAAAAGAGAAACCCCAAAAGAAGTATGATGATCAAGCCTTCATAGCAAGATTCAATAATTTCATGAACAAAAGGAAGTTTGGCTCAAGGAGGAAGCCAAATCAAGAGAAAGACATTTCAGAAATACAATGCTTCAACTATCGAAAGTATGGTCACTACAAGAATCATTGTCCTGAGCTAAAGAAAAGGAAGGAGACACACGAAGCATTAGTTGCCGAAGAAAAAGGAACCTACAAAGAAGACAAAGAAGGATGAACGAGACTTATTCTTCTGAAGGTAACAATACTCTTCTTAGTTCTTATACATATCTTGTTTGCATAGTCTCTACACATATATTGTATATCTAACTCTTAGAAGATAATGTGTTCCAAGAAGAACTATACCTATGGAAGAACAACAAGATAATGGTTGTTATCATTATACAAGTCAAATAAAACACATGAACGGATGAAATACATCAAACAAATCATGTGGAATCTATTACAAGATAAGCCGAAATCAGGATCAATCCTGAAGAAACTTAGAAGAAGCAAAGACAAAAAGAAATTGGAGAAAGACTTATAACACTTTGCAGAAGGGAATAAGGATGCAGACAAAAGCATGGACTCTGTTATACGGAGGGAGCCGACTATATGCACTCATACATGAAGCAAGGATTAGGAGGGAGCTAATCCTATGATCCATTGAATATGATGAAGTATATATCCATGGTAGCAGCCATGAAAGACAGTACGTGTTCAGTTCAACCTCATAATAAAGTCTTTTTCTAAGAGAAGCCTTAAAGTATCCATGGTTTTCCATCCAGATCCATGATACTATGATGAAAGAAAGAAGTGGAATCTTTAGGGCATGGAATATATAAGAAACTCCATGGACCCAAGAGCTAAAGAAAAACATAAGGAAGAACATGAAGATTCCAAGAAAGAGAAGCCAGAACAACCAGTCACTGTATTAAGAATCACAAGATTACCAAGCTGATATGAACTCAATAAAAACAATCAAGCAGAGGAACTGAAAGTTGTGATGAAGAACAATGTATATATGCAAGCATTGCAAGATCTAGAACTAAAGGTTCTCCCAGATGGAGGGAGAAGAATATGATGATTACTTGTTCCAATAAACCAAACATACCTCTACATGAGTCTTTATATCATCCACAATATCCATGGGTTGGAATCCTACATCAGATGAATGAAAAGATTATTCTCTAGAGCAATTGAACAAAGAGCGTATGAAGAACAACCTCAAGACTTTGAGGCATACCGGAAAGAGACCCTTGTATGCATATGGAAGAAGATAACTTGGTGGAGAACCTCCAGTACACAACAAAAGTGTGGTGAATATTTTCTATAACAGAGATATGGTATCAAAATGATTACTCAGAAGATCAGATCTCATGATGACAGAAGAAGTGCCACATGGATATGTTCCAATTTTCCAACAATGATATACTTTATTGATCATATCTACATGAAGCCTTCAGAGAAAACCAGTGCTCCAGACCGAAGCACATTTGAAATCAAACATTACATTATCTGTGATGAAGTCCAGAAAGGAGAAAGTGGTTCTCCAATATGTATCTCCACAGATGAGCAGATAAGCAAACATTTTGGTAAATCTTTTGTCCAAGATGAAAGATTTTGCGTACTCAAGATGGAGCTCGTGGAGAAGACTTCCTTATTGAAAAAGGAAGATATGACTCCCAGGTTGGGAGGGAGAACTGATATATTATTGATTGATGGACATTCGTTTTTCAGTATGAAGATTGGTCCAGGATGAGCAGTTTATTTCCAGTTCGGACAGTGGATTGAGATTTCTGATGGACAAACATTTTCCAATTCAGAAAATGGTCCAGATTTCTGATGTACCATAGACAATGACTTCCCATTGTGGTTAACATGGGGAGTGGTCTAGGGAAGTCTCTCTTCTTTAGGGTTACTCAAGAAGACTGGCCTGCCTCGTCGGACATCGAGTTCTCATTGTGGTTAACATGAGGAATGGTCTATTTTGGAGGTTGGTACAAGACAGTCTTTTCCTCTTGTGGTTAACAAGGGAAATGGTCCAGACAGTCATTCCTTAGGGTGTATTCATTCTCTCAAGGTTGTACTTTGTTTAGTGTTGGAGGAATGGCCCGGGGTGGGGAATGGTCCAGGCTCAACAGTCAGGGACATGCATTCCTTAGGGCAGATTCATTCTCTCCAGGTTACACTTTGTTTAGTGTCGAAGGAATGGCCCATGGTGGGGAATGGTCCAGGCTCAGAAATCAAGACAATTATTCTTCCTTGCTTGAGAAGAATAGTCCAGACAACTCATCATTGATGTCTTACCTTTTGAGGGAAAATTATCTTCCGAGATCTTACAGATGTGAGTGGAAGAATGGCCCAGATGATTCAGTTTATATCATAACATTATTTCTGTGCAGGTTGATATCAGATGATTGTTATGAAGACTGTATAATAGTATATGTATACTACTGTGGTGGATATGTTCCACTATTTGTGACTATACGTTACTAATCAAGTACCTGTGTGCTACTTGGTGTGGTAGTGTACCACTGGATTGTAGTTGTGTACTACTATGGATAGACACAATTGTGTTTTGTTGTTCTGATTGCCTTGAAGACTATCAGCTGTGTTGAAAAATGATTATCAACTAGATGGATAATCAATGAATAGAGATTTCCAAGATAGAAAAATGGTTCAGAACATTTATTCTTCTAGATTAGAAGAATGGATCTTGTGTCACTCTGTGGAGTGAGAATCACGTCTAATTACTCAGATAAAGTATGGTTCTGAGAGATGATGCAGCTGATGACACTGATGGTGATGATGGTGCTCATGATCTAAGTCATAAGATAGTCTAGACGACTATGTTGTTGCTACTGGGTGAATGGTATGTTTTAGTTTGAGTAACATCATTACCATCATCAACATGAAGCTAGAACATCAACATCAACAACATAGAGTTGGAACAAATATCATCAATAACATGAAGCTGGAACAACAACATCATCAACAACATGAAGCTGGAACATCAACATCTATATGTGGCAACAAAATGAGGCAGGTGCATCAAAAACAACATTTGTGGTACTCTGACAGACCGTCCTTACCAAACCTTTAGGATCTACCCATGAATCATAAGATTCCCTAGGATATAAAATCCTAACAAGATACCACGTGGTACTTTGATAAACCATCCTTACCAGACCTTCTGGATTTGCCCAGGAATCATAAGATTCCCTAGGATATAAAATACTAACTGAGCTACCACTACTAACCACAACTGGCATATACATGTGTTGATATTATGGTAGCTGCGGGAGGTATTTACCTTCACGTGTAGACCTGACGAGAATAGAATATTCTGGGAAGCAAGAAGAAACCCTAATGAGTTGGCTAATAACCCTATAATACATGTCGGCTCAAGAGGATAACTTGTATTAGGTTATTAGCGTCCAAGAGAAGAATTCGGCCAGAAGAATTAATATATACTGAACAGATAGATACCTAGAATGAGAAGTCGGCCTAGACAATTATCCATAATTAGTATAAATACAAGAGGCCAATTCTCATTCTAGCAGGCAGTCTCAGAATTGAAGAGTAGCACTTGTGCGCATTGCAGTGCCCAGTTTTGTGTGCAGGTTTGGAGGAGAGATGCCATTGTAGCTGCTGCAGCTAGCAGATCATGTTTGGCTTGGACTGTCTCTCGATTAGGGTTTGGACTATCTGATCAGCTCTTGTTGGTGCACTATCCTTGGGGAAAGGTGCACTACCCTTTGTTTGACTATCTAGCCTAGGGTTTGCTTCTGGAGTGATTCTCTTTCAAGGTTAAGGTGCTCGGAGGGTGGCTTCGGCCTATGGTTGGGTGACAATAGAGATATTGTCAATGGTAAAATGAACACATCCATTATATTCTAAAAACATGCACATGTACTCTAAAAGACCATCCTTATTGGACCTTCGAGATCTACCTAGGGATGATGAGTCCCCTAGGATTTAAAATCCTAACTGAGCTAACCGCTATTGGTAAAGATACCATAGTATCATCAACATCACTCCCCCTTTCGAGGGAGGTCCTTTCGGACTACACCAAACTTGTCTCGGAAGTACTCAAATTTCACACGAGACAAAGACTTAGTCAACACATCTGCAACCTGATAATCTATGCTAACATATGGGATCTTTACATCTCCCTTTTGCACCATGTCATGAATGTAGTGATACCAGATCTCCATGTGCTTCATCTTATCATGGAACACTGAGTTCTCTGTCATCTTTATGAAACTCTAGTTATCATATAGAATAATGGTAGCTTCCATCTCTAGATCGAATAGACCTATCAACAACTTCTGAATCCATATGGATTCACAACAGGCGGAACATGCTGCAATGTACTCTACTTCTACCGTTCTGAGAGAAATATTGGATTGCTTCCTTCTTTGCCACGAAATCATGGATGACCCCAAACTGAAACAACATCCTGAAGTTCTTTTTCTTTCTGAAGCATTTCCAGCTCAATCTGAATCAATATAGCCATACAATCTAAATTCATGATCTCCAGTATAATAGATACCATAATTCAACGTACCCTTAAGGTATCTCATCACATGATTTGTAGCTACAAGGTGAACACATCTGGGCTCCACCATATACTGAATCAAGGCGTTCACAACAAAGCATATATTTGGCCTGGTATTTTTTCAGATACATCAACGAACCAATAATCTGTCTGTATAAAGTACCATCAGCTAACTCTGACGGAGTATCAACCAGGAGCTTCAAATTCGTCTCCATGGGTGTGGCCACGAATTTACATTCCAACATGTCAAACTTCTTCAATATTTCAACTGCATACTTCCCTTGGTTAAGAAATATCTTCTCTAGGCTTTGCCAAACTTCAATACCTAAGAAATAATGCATCAGGCCTAGGTCTTTCATCATAAATTCTGCAACAAGATTCCTTTCTCAATATGTGATGAGATTTTCTTCTCCTGTCAAGAACAAGTCATCCACATATAGTAGAAATAAAATTGTCTCATCATTCATAACCTTGAAGTAAATATTAGAATCAAATTTACTCTTGGTAAATCCGAAGCTCGTCAGAAAACTATCAATCCTGCCATACCAAGATCTTGGAGCTTGATTCAACTTGCAGACATGAGTCTTCCTGTCCTATAATACTCTTTATAATAATATTAAAAACAATAGTGAGAACGATCTTCATAGTATCTCCTTTAGAACTATCACGTGTGACCTACTTGTAACAAGGGTAAAAGGTAAGAAATATAGTAATAAAGAATGAGAGAAACACTCTTCTAGTGTTGTGATCAATCATTCCTTCATGGTAACTTGGAAACAAAACAAGAATTTTCTCCTAGAGGAGATGTCAGTTATATACAGTAAATAATTACAATACGCATTTATCTCAATATTGCTCACATGCTACTGATTATTCAATAATAAAAAATTTCAAATATTTCTATCACAACTATATTGTTTACTTGTAATGACACAATTATCAAACGTGACATGTGAAAATTTGAATCTTATCAATTTAATATATCAAACCTATAACCTAGAGTCTTGTCCTCAATAATGAGTGTGCTAGATGCCCAACTAGCACCCTATTTTGCATTGTCGTTTGAAATACAAAATCGTGTTTTACTCACTGCCCAATATGTGTATTTGTGAAATTGAAAGATATTTTGTAAAAGTGTGTTGTTTTAATGCTAGTTAGTTTTTCTTAAACTCCTCCTTATCACTTTAATGAGAGTATGTTTTTGTGCGACTTAATGATTGTATTCCCTCTTTAATTTCATGACTGCAAAGCATGAAATTAAAGTCTCTTTTCGTGCAAATCGTTGGTAAAAATCTATCGACAATATCCCCTTTCCTGGATCAAAGATTATCGTTTTTTATTCCCTAATCTAATGTACATGAAGAAGGTATCATGATTATGTTATGTTTCAAGGTTCAAGAACCTAAGTATAATTCATTTCCCTAGATCTAAACTTCAATTTAAAAGTAAATGTATGAGATTGATCTAAATAAACTTCATAAACATATAATGAGAGTTGAGCTTAGATTAAAATTTGTTCAAAACTAAGATAAAATAATGAAACATGGTTTTTATAAAACCTATCCCTCTCTAAAAATCTCAGCATATCTTTTGACCTTTCCAATCTCATATCGCACCATTCTCTTCAATGATATTCCTATACCTCAACCCGATATTTTGATTGTCTGTGAAATCATTACTTTTACCATGTTAATGTCCTCGAATTCAGGTCAAGGGTTCATGGAAGGCCATGAGGATTACATGAGTCTCTTTGTTTCGAACCTTTCTATCCTCTGTTGTTTGGGATGTAATCAAAATTTCAAGGTCTGGATGGTTTTAGGACACCCTTATCTCCTTCGGTTTTTGTTTTTCATTAGGTATGTCAATCCAAATTCATCTGTTACTTATGGGTTTAGCTTGCTGTGTTTAGAGTGTTATCACCTTCACAAAATCTACCTGTCCATTTTCTAGTCTGCCTTAGTTGCTAACCCTTCCCAAAAGCTTATGGCCCCTGTAGTGAGAATAGAGCCAAACATGATGCAAACATTTCTAACTTATGATGAAACAACTGATAGGATCTCCAAGGTTGGTTGGTTACGGTTTGTACAGTCATTTAAGGGATTTAACATCGAAGTGGCGAGAGCATTCACCAAGAATTTTGATGGTACCAAAGTTAAGGTTGGGGATGTCCAATTGCAGGTTGATTAGGAATCTATTGCTCGGGCCATGAGTCTTCCTCAATTAGGGGATAAGTGGTTCAAGAACATGAAAGTAAAAAATATCCCGTGGCAGTCTCTGTTTGAATCAAGGTGATCATGATACCACATTAAGGGTATTCCATTAGAACTCTTTCATAGAAGATGTCACAATATTCTGTTGATAATTAAACAATTTATTACTTGTGAGGGAAACTGTGACCTTGTTTTCTATTTCCACATATGTTTTCTCATGACGTTTCAGGGGTTTCATTTAAACCTACCCTTCTAGTTAGATAGGAGTCTGCAAAAAATGTCTAAATTTTACCAGCAACCGAGTCAAAATCTTGAAACTAGTCTATTTCATCATGGTATCATTCGTACCTTAGTTTAATTTCATCTTACTAGTATGGGGGACAACTAGAAAATATTTATGGTAAGAAATCAACTCTTACCCCAACATAATGACATATCATCGATTTAAGTCAAGCTGCTGAAGAGTCATTTTCTACTCAGAATTTGCCTCAAGAGGTTCACATTGAGATCCAACTTCATGATGATCCCATTATGTCGCTCGATGGCCAAACAGATGTAATACCTATAGCACGAATGACTCAAAAAATAAAAGGGTTTGTTCCCAAAAGGTATTTAGAAACAATCCTTAGTCGGTTGAAAAATCAGTCATTGGGTTATGTTGATCAACAACCACAACCCATGTGTCCAAATATTGATGAGAAGCCCAAGGAGTAGGGTAAATGAACTAGGAAAACACATGATATCTATGAAATCGATTTTAAGAATAAAAGGGTCAGTCGCGTTCTGTCCAGAATGATTAGAAATAAACATAAACAAAGGGACAACCCAATTCAAATGATAACAATAGAAGATTGAGATTCTTCTGAAAACATAAGTGAAGATTATGAAGAAGACATTCACATTCAATATGACTTTGTTTCAAATGTACCTCCTTTCCTTCAAAATTGTGAAGGGTTCTCAGGCATTTAGGCTGATTTAAAAGAGAAACGTGTGCAAGAACAATCCTCAGATGCAAACCAACAACAATCAATCATGAATTTGGAACCTGAGTGTTTCCTTGACTGCCTAGCATGGGCTCAAAGGTATTATGTGGATGTCCCATATTTACAAATGTGCCTCAACTAGGTAATGAGACAAAATAGGGAACCTAAAAGGGATAACCGAAAATTGAAGATTGAAACACAACAAAGCATGCCTCGAGCAAGTGAAAAGCCCAGAAACTCTGGAGATATTATCATTAAAAAATCAATGAATGTCAATATTACTATTGGATCAGAAATGCATGCATCTTGATTTTCAAATTCTTAATTTGGGTAACAATATTTATGGCTTCATTTCTATTGAATTGTTTTATTTAGCACTAGTTGTTTTTATTATGATTGTTTTTTAGACTAGCCACATAATCATAGATTATGTAGCCAGTGTTAATTTAGTTGATATGACTTCTATTAAATTTTAATTTTTATTTCAGGTCTATAAATAAACTGAAGGATGCCATATACACTGCCTGGCTAGTGGAGATCATGGAGTGTTTTGTTTTTTTTGATTAGTAATAGAATCTATCTCAAAACAATTGGTGATATATTTTTGGTTGCTATAAAAAACTTTGTATAAGTTGTTATAAACATTGTTATTATAAACTTGTATTAGGATTTGATATTCCAACCTCTCTATTTTTAAAATATTTACCTCTATCCTATGGATATGAGAGTTGATTGTTGTTGTGTTTAAATACTCATTTTGTTTTGAAACCAGACATGGTGAAAATTCTGGGACAATGGACCAGTAATTATTTTGAAGGATATGGAATGATCCGAAATCGGATTCAAAAGCCTGTCAGGGCATGAAAAATGCTCAAAAATGAAAGTGCTTGGAATATGACGAAACCAACACCATTGCGTCCGGCTCGTCTTCCCGATTCCGGCGGTATATTTACTTTGTCAAACGGACTCCGTATGCGAAAGTTATCGCGTTCTGATCGGAAGCCCAAACAGGGAAAAAGTCAAAGGTCAACTGGTCAAAAAGTCAACGCTGATGTCATCATGTTGACTGTGCAGGAGATGACGTGGCACTCTCTGACTGATGGTGATTGGACAGGTTTTGCTGATTGGGCAGACATGTGGCAGGCAATTGGACCAGTCAATGGTTGACAAGTGGCATTTGTTCGTCGAATGGGAAAGTGCCACGTGGCCCAGTCATGGGCAGCCACGTGGCACCCAGTCAAAGTCAAAGTGGCAGGTTTAAAT
>ML796954.1:240920-288001 GCA_009831015.1 Picea engelmannii | reverse complement strand
TAACCAATGCACCACATTATTTTATGTTATTAAAACCCACAATATTAATTATATTGTATGGTATTGCGCATAAAGGAGGAGAGGGGCCAGCGCTTAGCCCTTTGGGCTAAGCGCTTGGCCATATGGAGTCCATATAACCTTGCCAAAGGAGCACGTGCCCAAGACTAAGGGGCTAATCCCGAATTTAACCAATTTATGGTTATAAAGTGGGTTTTTCCAACCACTTTTGAGTTTTTAATGTAATTAACTCATTTTTGGGAGTTATTGGGCATTTTTAGAGCCTAAATTCATGGAGGAAGTTGGAGATGGACAACTAACTCCCCCACTATTTAACCAAGGCCATTTTGAGGCCATGGGGACAGCTTTTGAGAGCAATTCAGAGCAGAGATGCTGAGGCAAGCCAAGTCGAAGCCAGTTTGAGGCAGGGAAGCTGTTGAGGTAGAGCTGCTGTCGGACGATTTCTGAGAAATCGGGACATCCGTTTCAGGTGCCGTAAGTTGTGAAAGATTCTAGAGATCTGGGAGAACATGACCATATCAGTTTAGAAGCCAATCGAGATTGTAAAGATGTACTAATAATCTTTCGAACAGAAATAAAGAAGCCTCCCTCACAGAGAAAAGGCCCGGAGACGTAGGCAAAGTTGCCGAACTCCGTTATCAACCTCTGCGTATTATGGTTTGTTGTTTTTCATTTCATTTTAGATCTGAAAATATGTTAATGGTTGTATAATTCATTTTCTTTTCTCACTCTTTCGTTAAGTTTCCCAATGGTCAATTAATGCATGCTAATTAAACTCAACCATAGTCATTCGAAAAATCCTAACGGATCATGGAATTATAAATTACTTAAGGCTTTTGTCATGTGAGTCTAATTGTTTTGTTTTCATTATAATACCCGTCAATTATGGTTCATATTCTTCTAGTGATTAATCGTGGATTGATTAAAACTAATCTTTATTCTATTTTGTCAATAGATTGTTAATTACTATCATCTATATATTAATTCTATCAACTTTTAATAGTTCATTGTCCCAAATGTTTAGGTCCTTGTGATTGTATCATTTTGATGGAAATGTTAAATTATATTGAGTTTATTAATATACTTTGAATTTGCAATGAATTAATTTTTCAATTGAAATTATTTTCTTATTGTCAATGGTCTATCATATCTTCAAAAAGGTTGAGATTTAAAAATTGTCCTTTCTGCATCATAAATGAGATTTTAATTGTCAGTTGAAGTGACTTTCTTCGGGCACTTTCATAATCTTGGAATTTCACAACCTTCTGCCATAGATTTCTCTTAATAGACATGTTGCTATAGCAACTTTATACATGAAGGCACAACCAAAAGTTCTCTGTTAATACTGGCTAGTTATGGGCGAGTGATTTTATTTTTGTTGTTTTGATTTATAGTTTTTTGAATGTAGATTAACATTTAAGCTTAAATACTTTGTTTATTTAAGTCAAAATATTATCATTTACATTCATTTCTTTTCTCTTTTAGTTTCAAGGTTAAAATTAGATTATTAGTATGTTCTAGACCTATTTACATTTTTCTTGAGATTTGGTTCTCTTCTACAACCTTAGTTTACAAGGTTTCTCGTAAATCTTTCACCTGTCTATTTGCATATTTTGTATATAAAATGTGTGAGTAGTGAATGTATATAGTAGATCTTCATTAATGAATAACTAGTTATTTTATTTTCGTAGTTTAGTTTAGATCCCTTTATCGGCTAACATAGTCGTTAAACTCATTAGGGTGAGTTACTTCAAACGACTTAGGTTAACTTCGACAACCTCATACCAGACTCTCCCTTCCATTTGAAAAGAGTTCACATATTCCCATCAACAAATGGCGCTAGAAGGAGGGATTGAGAAATATTAATGGCACATGGAGGATGAAAAACACCTCCTAGTAATCACTCTCCAGTTATAACTTGTAGTTGCTCATGCTCCGTTGTTGTATCTAAAACAACCACTACATCTGAAACTGGTCCTGCTATTCCACTCGAACAACATTCTCCGTCCATTCTTGTCCCTACAACACCTATTCCTCAGAGACCTAACTTACAATATATACTCCAGAAATACCACCAATCATTAATAAGAACTCATGATACTTTGGAAAGACTTAGGGAACTAGGTGATCAATTGTATCAAGCTCTTAATTTTTTTGATCAGGAGGAAGATCCTCCTGTCACTAGTACACCAAATTACAGGCTGCACAACATATTGATTAACAAATCTGAAACCGATATTGCAGATGTAGTTATTAATCCCTTGTATCAAGATTAGTTGGAGACAAGGGTACCACAACCACTCCATGCTGAAACACTTATTCTATGCGTTGGGGGATTTGGTCTACCTCCTTCACCACTTGAACCTTCTCCACCTCCATCGGGAGGAGAATCCTTCGATGAAGAAATTTCATCTTCTAAACAATATCAAACTTCAAATAACTCACAAACTTAAGCCTAGATGGTTAATCAAAATAATCCTGCCAGGCTTTGGATTGACCAAGATGTTGTTGTCATACCAGGACCACAACATCCTTTACCTAAGCATCCCGAAAAATGGTTACCTAAGTTTGACCCTGATTCCAAACAGTCAACTGAAGATCATATAAAAAAATTATGTTGGCTATTAGGCTTAGAAATGTAGAACATGAAGATGTCGTGTGCAGGATTTTTTCTTACACCTTCAAGGGAAATGCCTCCACATGGTACTTCACGCAACAACCTCAAACTATAATTTCCTAGGATAGATTTGAAACCTTTTTTTTTTTTTAATTCGGAGATGACAAATCTCTCGAAGTCTTAGTTATGGAGCTATCTAGTATGAAGATGAATCACAAGGAAAAAGTTAAAGATTTTAACTAGATATTTCTTACGCTAAAAAATAAGATCCCTGTAGAAAATTTAATTATTTCCTATTATGCTAAAGCTTTACATCACACTACAACAATGTGGGTTAAAAGTTCCAAAAAGAATGCTTTGTTAGAGGCTTTTGAAGAAGTTGTTCTCATTGAAAAGGATATGCTTAGCTTGAAAGATAATACAAATCCCAAAGCTGAACCAACTTATCCCTCCAAGTAGAAGTTAGATATTCTCACTAAACCACCTTCCAATAAGAAAGATCAGGAACCCATAGATATGGAAAGCCTACAAAAATCCTTTCAAAATTTATCCAACCAGGTTGTAGATCTGAAAAAGAGCCGCAAAATAAGGATCTTATAGCAAAGGAATTTATCAAACACCGTTTAGAAGACCCCCTCAGAATCCTCCCAATAAGCTAACCCCTTCGACTGAAGGAATGAGTTTAGAAGGATTACACCATGCTATACAAGCCTTATTAGCTGAAGATGATAATACTTCTGATGTTAGAACCAAACAACAAAATGAGGTAGAAAATGAGGAGGAGGTAACACCTAATGAAGAAGATTCGTCCCCTCCAACTTTAGGACATTTTTCGGATAGCATTTTTCAAGCCAACTTTGAAACAATGCATAATAATCAAAATTCTTATAATACTTGTAGTAAATATCAACCAAAAGATCAAAATAAATCTGCATATGATGTAAACAAAAATACAACATCAAAACAAAAGAAACAAGATGAAACATCGAAGATTTTTTCTCTCTTTGATCTAGACTACGATCCTATTGAGGATTTTAAGAGGTTAAAAGAAAATATCTCGATCTATGGGTTTCTCAAGTTCCCTTACATCCAACAGAAAATGTTATAGAGTATAGATGAAAACAACAATAAGAAGAAGGATTCTCCAGACAAAAGTGTAGCTGAAAACATCAATAAGAAGAAGGATGCTCTAGACAAAAGTATAGAAAACCTTGATAAAATATCCATCGGAACAACAAATAAAATTCAGCAACCTAAGAATCCTTCTTCCACACCACTTAAGAGGTCTAACGTGTCCTTTTTCTATTAACATTCGAAATATTTAACAAAAATTTACATAATTGTATGATGGAATCTTGGGCTTCATCAAATGTGATGCATCTGTCAGTTTGTCAAAAAATCAATGCTGAAGTCAAACCGTCTGATATCAAAATCATTCATTTTGATAGAACTAATGTTACAGTGGTTGGGGAGCTTAAATATGTTTTGATCAGGTTGTCATCCAATTCAAAAGTACATTAGGTCATCCACATAGTGATAGCAGATATTCCAGAGGTGTATGGCATGTTTTTAAGAAGGGATTGGTCTCAACAACTTAATGGTTATTTTTTTACAGATTGGTCTCACCTATGGTTTCCAATCAATGAGAAACATAATAAACTTAGGGTCAACAAGGAACATTATTTAAAATATATAGTTACATATTTGAATGACCCAAGCGAACCTTTTATTCCAAATGAGAATGCATTAGAAAATCAAGGTATAAACACTTTTTTGGGGAATTTTGTTGCTGAAATATCTATTGCTGCAGACCTAAATCAACAATCTGAAATATTAGTTTGCACTCAAGTAATGACGTCTAATCATGCTATAAATATTGTAGATAGCCATGAGAATGATGAAATTTGGTCTTTGTACTTTGATGGGTCTAAATCACATGAAGGAGCCAATGTCGATTGTCTATTGATAGATCCTAAAGGTAACAAGACATTCATTGCTTGTAGTTTAGAATTCGATTGCACAAACAATATAGCAAAATATGAAGCTCTCTTGCAGGGACTCAAAAAAGCCATTGACCTTGACGTCCAATGTTTAGTTGTATTTGGCGACTATGAAATTATGGTCAAGAAGGTAAAAAATACCATGCATTGTGTATCTGCTCATCTTTAAAACTACCAAACCGAGGTATGGAACTTCATTAGTAACTTTATTGCTTTTAGTATAAGTTATGTTCCTATATCTAACAATTATGAAGAAGATTTATTGGCAAATGTGACATCAAAATTATTTCCTACAAAAGGTTTTTCTCGTAATTCATTTTCTATTGAATTGATATTCAGGCTATCAATTCCGGAGAACATCACTAATTGGAAGGTGTTTGACAACGATCAACAGATCATAAAATTATTGCATATGGAAGACACTTTAAAAGGTGTTGTAATTGATGAAAACACTCACGACGAAAATATCTGTGATTTTACGGTAATATCTGATCCACAATCAACTCAGAGTTCGTCTTACATGTTAAATTCGATCCCTAAATCTGTCATTAGATTGGAAAAGTTTTATGATCTGCATGACAAATTTAAGTGAGTGGTTAACTGTAAAATGAATAGTTCCTTGCTGCAATATGAAACTGTAAATTTATGAACACATGATTAGCCCCAAAACATCAATTTACGCACAAGGTGCACACAACAAGAAAATTCAGCATTTATTAAACTATTTAAAGAATTTAAAGATGTGTTCGCTTGGACTTACGAGGATCTAAAAATATTCGATCCAAACATAATACAACATGTAATCTCCATGAAACCTCAAGCCCAACTGTTCCAGCAGAAACTAAGGAAGATGCACCCAAAATTAGAACCCATAGTCAAAAAACAATTGAACAAGTTGTTAATAGCTAAGATCATTTTTCCTGTCCAACATACCCAATGGGTATCCAATCTAGTCCCAATAAGGAAGAAGAATGGGGAAGTACGACTTTGTGTTGATTTCCGCAACTTGAACTGAGCCTCTGAAAAAGATAATTATCCAGTTCCACCCATGGAACAAATCCTACAACAAGTATTTGGTGATGAGAGACTATCTGTATTGGATGGTTTTTCAGGATACAACCAGGTCCTGATGTCTCCATCGAATCATTTTAAAACTACATTCTGGACCCTTTGGGGCACTTATGCTTATCGTAAAATGCCTTTCGGATTAATTGAAGCCGAAGCCACTTTTCAAAGGGCCATGGATATTGCTTTTCGTGGGATTATAAATCAATTAGTGGTTTTTTATTTGGATGATGCAATAGTCTTTTCAAAGAACAAAAAAGATCACTTGTCTCACCTAAGGAGTGTATTGGAACATTGTCATAAGTATGACATTTCCTTAAATCCCAAGAAATCAATTTTTGTTGTTGATCAAGGAAGGTTACTTGGTTTTATAGTGTCTAAAAATGGAATGATGATAGACCCTGAATGAATGCAAGACATAACCAATCTTCCTCCTCCATCATCCAAAAAATCTATGTAGTCTTTTCTTGGTAAAATAAGCTTTGTTAGACATTTTGTTCCTAGTTTTTCCGATATGGTTAGACCCTTGCAAAATATGATTAAAAAAGACGTTGTTTTTAAATGGGGATCACATGAAAACTAGGCCTTTAATACCATCAGACAAGCTATAACAGAAGCTCCATCCTTAATGAATCCCAATTTTTCCAAATACTTTACTCTCTACACTTTCGCATCAGATAGATCATACATTGCAATACTTACCCCAAAAAATGATGATAATATTGAAATCTCGATTTCGTTCATGAGGTATGCCTTTAAAGGAGAAAAATTAAACTATCTAGCAGTGGATCAACACAATTTTTCTTTGTTTAAAGCAGTAAAACACTTTAGACCCTATCTATTGAAATTGAGAACTAAAGTCATCATCCCATATCTCGCAGTAAGAAATCTACTGGTCCAGAAAGAGCTTGGGGAGAAGAGGGCCCATTGTATGACCTCTCTTCAAGAGTACGATCTCAATATTAAACCAGCCCAAATTGTTAGAGGTCAAGGTATTTGCAAATTAGTGGTTGATTCAGTCAATCCACCTAATGATGACTCTATTTTATTAAATGAAACACTACCCAATGAAAACCAAATCTTTTGTGCACAAACCATGCTAGATTCTTGGTATTCCGACATTAAGTTTTATTTAATACATGGGACCACTCCAGAACGTCTCGACCACAAAAAGAGAAGGGAATTAAGACTTATATCTGCTCCCTTTCAAATGATTAATGATGTCCTTTTTAGAATTTTTTTTGATGGAGTATTATTACATTTCTTAGAAAAGGATGAATATGAAAAAGTTCTAAATGAGTTACATTCTGGAAATGCAAGAGGTCATTTTGGTGGTGAAACAAATCCTCATAAAGTCCTCAGGGATGAATATGATATGGTTCTCAAGTGTGCTATATGACAAAAAGCTGTTGGAAAAGTCAAGAAACTTGCTTTCCCTTTGCAGCCAGTGACAATCGATCAACCATTTCAACAATGGGACCTTGACATTATCGAGCCAATCAATCCTATATCTTCCCTCCAACATAAATACATCCTTACCATAATGGATTAATTCACCAGGTGGTTTGAAGCCATACCTCTAAGAGTAGTCAACACTAATCAGATGATTTCATTCCTCGAAACTCATATCATTTCATGCTTCGAAATTCTAGAATCTTTGGTGTTTGACAATGCATCTTATTTTTCCTCGATGTATTTGAATGTTTTTGCTATGGAAAAAGGAATTAAATTGAAATATTTCACTAGCTATTACCCTTGAGGTAATGGAATAGATTAATCAACCAATAAGAACTTAATTAAAATCCTTAAAAGAACAGTATCAGAAAATCATAAAAATTGGCACACCACTTTGTTCTACGCATTGTGGGATGATAGGGTTACACCCAAAACAACCATTGGGAATTCCCCATTTTTTCTTGTATATGGAAGAGAAGTTATCCTACCTCCCAATGTATTTCTACCATCATTGCAGCTAGCTAAAAGGGTCCAGGAAGAAGATTTCCCAGATTGAGAAAGTTGAATAAATGCTTTGCTCAAATTAGAAGAAACTAGGATACAAGATAAACAAAAAATGGATCAACACTAGAAAATAGTGAAACGATGGTTCAACGAAAGATATTCCATTGATCGAAATTTCGATGTAGGAGATCTGGTTCTTAGGTGGGATAAAGAACATGAGGAAAAATGGCAATATTAAAAATTCTAGAATTTATGGTTAGGACCTTTTATAATCGTTGAAAAAGTTGGTCCTACCTCTTTTCGTCTACAAACCTTAGAAGGACAACCAAACACTTTTCTAGTGAATGGACAAGTCCTCAAAAAATACTTCTCTTGACCAAACTGAGATCAAACATTTTTTGAATATATGGTGTGTTGTGTGTTTTTGTTTTCTTTGATTTCTTTGATTGAAATTTCTATTTTGACTGTCTTTTTGAACCATCATATTGTTGATCCAAGAGTAATCATCGGAAGGAAGCATTCTTTTCAAGACTTGTGTTTTTCAAGCAATCTGAAATAGTTCAAAGAGGTCCTGATATTAAGATATAACTTAGATAGATTATTTACAAGTTGATTGTTACTTTCGTTCTATCCTCAAATCGTCTTTGTTAGAGAATTACACCCGAAGACACGTTTAACCTTTGATGATTATGATGATCTTTAGACTTTTTATGCCATCCATATTCTTAAGGTATCCCATTTAAGTGTGTCCCCATCCTCTAAGTGTTTTCCTAACTGAAATCTAACATCTTTAAACCATGATGAAACCTTCCAGCTCTGAAAGCAAATAAACAACATGATCAATGATACATGTGTCTTGTAATTAACCTCCAATATCACCCCACTCTCTTCACTCAATTGTAATTAGCAAATCTAAAATTGTATTTTTAAAATGGTGGCATAAGAGGGTTGAAACCACTTAGGTGTGGGAAATGTGTGTAAACCCACCGGGGTACTGAATAGGCTCGCTGGAAGCGGGTAAATGCACACATGATACTAAGACAAATTCATCGAGGTACTGAATAGTCCCGCTGGCAGCGAAGCAATGTCGGGTTGAGAGGTAGCATGTACATGCTTATAAATAATCTTTCCATGGAACCATACATTATGTGAACACAACTATTGGATGGGATTAAAGCATTTGAGTGGGTTAAATGGAATCCCTTTCGAGGCTATAGACACCTACTGGAAGCAGTGGCTTTGCCAATGATATTGAATTCCTTTTCAAAAACATCGTGACTCTTTGATTAAAATGTTCTTTCATGTTACAATCCCCTACAAATAATTTTTTTCTCTGGTTTATGAATTTTGGTAATCTTTTATGACCACTGAGCTTATCCTAATATTTTATGGGTATGAAAATGAACTTATTCAAGGAAGCTTAAATTCTTCTCCAAATCTTATTCTTCTTCTCCCTAAGATGAAGACTTACCAGATCAGAGATAACTGCTTCTCCCAGTGAGTTTCCATTTGTTGGCTTCCCAACTAGCACCCTGTCTTTCATTATCGTTTGAAATACATAATAATCTTTTACTCACTTCTTAGTATGTGTATTTGTCAGATTGACATATCTTTTGTAAAAGTGTGTTGTTTTAATGCTAGTCTTTTTTTCTTAAACTTCTCCTTATCACTTTAATGAGAGTATGTTTTTGTGTGACTTAATGATTGTATTCCCTCTTAAATTTCATGACTACAAAGTGTGAAATTAAAATCTCTTTTCATGCAAATCGCTGGTCAAAATCTACCTATAATATCCCCTTGCCTAGATCAAATATTATCATTTTTTCCTCCCTAATCTGATGTATAGGAAGAGGGTATCAGGATTATGTTTTGTTTAAAGGTTCAATAACCTAAGTATAATTCATTTCCCTAGATCTAAACTTCAATTTAAAAGTAAATGTATGATATTGATCTAAATAAACTTCATAAACATATAATGAGGGTTGAGCTTATATTAAACTTTGTTCAAAACTAAGATAAACTAATGAAACATGGTTTTTATAAAACCTATCCCTCTCTAAAAATATCGACATATATTTTGACCTTTCCAATCTCATATCATGCCATGCTCTTCAATGATATTCCTATACCTCTACCCGCTCTTTTGATTGTCTATGGAATCATTACTTTTACCATGTTAATGTCCTCAAATTCAGGTCAAGGGTTCGTGGCAGGCCATGAGGATTATATGAGTCTCTTTGTTTCGAACACTTCTATCCTTTGTTTTATGAGAGGTAATCAAAATTTCAAGTGTTGGATGGTTTTAGGACACCGTTAGATCCTCCAGTTTTTGTTTGTCATCATGTATGCTAGTCCAACTTCATCCATTAATTATAGGTTTAGCTTGCTGAGTTTATAGTGTTCTCACCTTCACAAAATCTACCTTTTCGTTTTCTGGTCCGCCTTAGTTGCTAACCCTTCCCAAAATCTTATGGCCCCTGTAGTGAGAATAGAGCCAAACATGTTGCAAACGTTGCTAACTTATGATGATGCAACTGATAGGATCTCCAAGGTTGGTTGGTTAGGGTTTGTACAGTCGTTTAAGGGATTTAACATCGAAGTGGCCAGAGAATTTTCAAAGAATTTCGATGGTACCAAAGTTAAGGTTGGGGATGTCTAGTTGCAGGTTGATGAGGAATCTATTGCTCAAGCCACGAGTCTTCCTTAGTTTTGGGACAAGTGGATCAAATACATGAAACTAAAAAATATCCCGTGGCAGTCTCTATTGGCATCAAGGCGATCACGATACCACATTAAGGGTATGCCATTAGAACTCTTTCATAAAAGATGGCACAATCTCTTGTTGATAATTAAACAATTTACTACTTGTGAGGGATGCTACAACCTTGTTTTCTATTTCCACATACGATTGCTCGTGACATTTTTAGGGGTTTCATTTAAACCTACCTTCTATTTACATAAGAGTCTGCAAAAAATGTCTAAATTTTACCAGCGACCGAGTCAAAATATTGAAACCAGTTTATTTCATCATGATCTCATTCGTACCTTAGTTTAATTTCATCTTACTAGTACGGGGGACAACTAGGAAATATTCTGGTAAGAAATCAATTCTTACCCCAACATAATGACCCTATCATCGATTTAACTCAGGCCCTTGAAGAGTCCTTTTCTCCTCAGAATTTGCCTTGGGAGGTTCACATTGAGATCTAAATTCATGATGATCCCATTATGTTGCTCAATGGCCAAACATACATAATACCTATAGCACGAATGACATAGAAAAGAAAATGTTTGTTCCCAAAATATCTTTAGAAACGGTCCTTAGCCGATTGAAGAAGCAATTGTTGGGTTATGTTGATAAAAAAACACAACCCATGTGTCCAAATATTGATGAGAAGCCCAAGGAGCAGGGTAAACAAACCAGGCAAACATAGGATGTCTGTGAAATCAATTTTAAGAATAAAAGGGTCGATCACATTCTGTCCAGAATGATTAGAAATAAGCATAGGCAAAGGGACAACCCAATTCAAATGATAACAATAGAAGATCAAGATTCTTCCAAAAACACAAGTGAAGATTGTGAATAAGACAATCACATTCAATATGACTTTGTTTCAAATCTACCTCCTTTCTTTCAAAATTGTGAAGGGTTGTCAGGAATTCACGTCAATTTAAAAGAGAAACTTGTGCAAGAAAAACACTCAGATGCAGACCAACAACAATCAATCCCGAATTTGGAACCTGAGTGTTGTTGTGACTGCCTAGAATGGGCTCAAAGGTATTATGTAGATGTCCCATATTTACAAATGTGCCTCAACCAGGCAATGAGACAAAAAAGGGAACTTGAAAGGGATAACCGAAAATTAAAGACTGAAACACAACAAAGCATGTCTCGGGCAAGTAAAAAGCCTTGAAACTCTGGAGACATTATCATTAAAAAATCAACGAATGTCAATATTACTATTGGATCATAAATGCACGCATCTTCGTTTTTGAATGCTTAATTTGGGTAACGATATTTATGGATTTATTTTTGTTGAATTATTTTATTTAGCACTAGTTGTCTTTATTATGATTGTTTTTTAGACTAGCTACATAATCATATATTTTGTAGCCAGTCTTAATTTAGTTGATATGATTTCTAATTAATTTTTTATTTTTATTTCATGTCTCTAAATAAACTGAAGGATGCCATATACACTACTTGGCTAGTGGAGATCATGGAGTGTTTTGTTTTTTCTGATTAGTAATAGAATCTATCTCAGAACAGTTGGTGATATTTTTTTTTTCTATAACAAACTTTGTATACGTTGTTATAACCATTGTTATTATAAAATTAGATTAGGATTTTATATTCCAACCTCTCTATTTTCAAAATATTTACCTCTATCCTGTGGATATAAGATCTGATCGATGTTGTGTTTAAATACTCATTTTGTTTTGAAACCAGACACAGTGAAAATTATGGGACAATGGACCAATGATTATTTTGAAGGATATGGAATTATATGTTACTTAAGGATTTTGTCCTGTGAGTCTAATGGTTTTGTTTTCATTATAATATCTGTCAACTATGGTTCATATTCTTCTAGTGATTAATCGTGGATTGATTAAAACTCAACTTTAGTATATTTTGTCAATACATTGTTAATTTCTATCATCTATATATTAATTCTCTCAACTTTTAATAGTTCATTGTCCCAAATGTTTAGGTGCTTGTGATTGTATCATTTCGATGCAAATCATAAATTATATTGAGTTTATTCATATACTTTGAATTTCCAATGACTTAATTGTTCAATTGAAGTTATTTTCTTATTGTCAATGGTTTATCATATCTTCACAAAGGATCATATTTAAAAATTTTCCTTTTTGCATCATAAATGGGATTTTAATTGTCAGTTGAAGTGACTTTCTTCGAGCACTTTCATAATCTTGAAATTTCACAACCTTCTGCCATAGATTTTTCTTAACAGACAGGTCAACTTTATATAGGAAGGCACAACTAAAAGTTCTCTTTTAATACTGGCAAGTTACAGGTTAGTGATTTTCTTTTTGTTGTTTTGATTTATATTTTTTGTGAATGTAGATTAACATTTAAGATTAAATACTTTTTTTTATTTAAGTCAAAATATTATCGTTTACATTCATTTCTTTTTTGTTTTAGTTTCAAGGTTAAAATTAGATTATTAGTATGTTCTAGATCTATTTACATTTTTCCTGAGATTTGGTTCTCTTGTACAACCTTAGTTTACAACGTGTCTCGTAAATCTTGCACCTGTGTATTTGTATATTTTTTATATAAAAAGTGTGAGTAGTGAATGCATATAGTATATCTTCGTGAATGAATATCTAGTTATTTCATTTTTCATAGTTTAGATTAGATCCCTTTATCGTCTAATGGATTCGTTAAACCCGTCAAGGTGAGTTACTTCAAATGGCTTAGGTTAACTTTGACAACCTTCAACCATACTCTCCCTTATAGTTGACAAGCATTCACATGTGCCCATCAACAGAGTGGTGTTTCTTTTCTTCAGAGTCTCCTTTACTTAAGATGGCAAGTACTTTTTTTTCAACCTCTCCTCTGTACTAAGACAATATGTTATCTTGACATAAATCTGAGTTAGGGAATACACTTTGTAATCTCGAATTTAATCAATCTAATACTTTGACTTCAATTTTGACCAATTGTTAGTATGATAACTTCAACAGATCAAAATGCAACCTAGATATTCATAAGATTTCAATAATGCCATAACAAGTAGAGGTATATCAAAGTAATAAAACCTGGGGTGCATAGTTCCTCTGAATGTGGTGGATCTGAAATCCATCTGGATCTACGCTTGTTGTTTAGACAAAATATCCTTTCTCCTGCAAACACCCTTTAAAAAATAATGATATAGTTTAAACATATGTAAGTACATATCTCTGTCAGTATTGACATGTAGTGGTACCATCCGACAACATCAACAATAAATAACAAACCTTTAAAACTTTAAAGGTATTGCAAATTGTAATTTAAAGGTACTTGGAGATTTTCTAGGGTAAGGCATACTAGGACAATAAAAAATCAGTCCCAACAGTTCACAAAAACTTTCACTACAACTGGTCCTGCAACTGGTGCTGGTGTTGCATATGGCATGAAGGAAATGGCACGAAGGAACTGACACTGCAACTACTACTGACACTGCAAATGATACTGCAAATAATACTGGAACTGCAACTACAACTGACACTGCAAATGATACTGCAACTGCAACTGCAACTAAAACTGCAACTTGTACTGCAACTTAGGGTTTTATGAGGAAACCCTAAATTTTCAAACTTCAAATTTCAGAATTCTGATCTAGGGACTAGATGCGGCCTCCTAGGGTGAGCTCCTGGATGGTCTTAGTTTTACCAATGTCCTCCATCAAAGGTAACAATGCCACTCTTAGGGTTTATGCAAAAAACTTAATTCTGCAGCAGCTGCAACATTGAAAATTGAATATGGGAGAGGGTGCGCTAAGGCTAGCTACTTCTTTATAATCCGTGAATTGGTCTCTTTCATGCCTACTTTGATACCATGTTGAAGTTTTACTTATATAGATATAAATTATGGTTCTTCTTTATTATTATAATAATTTAGCATATTAGCTACATAAATAAGATCACTCAATGACAGACAATCAATGAAACAAAAGAGACACGCAAATTATCCTGGGAAACCCTCATGGGGGAGAAAACCTAGAAAAAAATTCCTTAATATAGATAGACCAAAACCCTCCTTGACGTCACCCCCAGTTGCAACAGTTTCTCCTCCAAAACTTGTGCACTGTAGATCTGGATGTTGTGTGTTTCCAAATGAGGCATTGGCCTCTCTTATAAATAGTGGTATGACCAACCTATAATAAGGTCTGGGCCGACCTATCACTTTACCCTCTTAATAGAATATTCTTTGAAGTTACAATATTTCAAAAAAATTGGCACTAGAAGGAGGGCCGAGTGACATGCATGGATGGTATATCATCCCATGGTGCCAAGCCATCACAATCATCTTGTACCAAATCACCTCCAAGGAGGATCCCTAAATATACTAGTGGGATTTCATCTCTTAAATAAAGTCTGGTGTCTAATTCACCTGAGATTATCAAAAACTCACATGAGGTAGAATCCTAAGATAACCTTGTTTCATTATCTCAAATTGAGCTTATATATTCTGCTATTACTGAAGAAATCCCCACAATCATTCCTCAACTACAATTATCCATGGTTTTAACATGAGTGCATAGAAAGGAGATTGGTCAACCCCTATTGAATTCACGATCCATGAAAAAGGAAGACAGTCAAAGAAATACAAATAAAGTGATATTAATTTCGTATCTAAACCTAATAATTTAGCATTAATCTCCAATATATTAAGGGGATTAGAATATCTTAACGATTCATTGATCTATTTTCAATTAGAATTCAGTTCGGGTAATCCCCCATCTCCACTAAAGATTCCTCCTCACACTCTTTTCTAATCCAAACCACCTTCTTCACAAGGGATCCCTAGACAGTCCCCTCAGGGAAGTGTAAGGAAACCCTAAATAAGAAGAATGGATAGAGTACCAAGGAGATAGTGGTTTTCCCTAGGAGTTGTTTCAGTCCCTATCCCTAATCAAGATCTTCCCAAACATCTTGATAAATTCCTCCCTAAATTCGATCCAAATAATAGGGAATCTCCCAAAGATCACGTTAGTAAATTCATGCTAGCAATGAATCTAATGAGCATGCAACATGAAGATGTTGTATGTCGGTTATTCCCATATACTTTTGAAGGAAAATCTTCCATGTGGTATTTTGCACTACCACAAGGAAAAAACACAAACTGGAATGATTTCAAAATTGCATTGATGAAAAATAATTATGAGGATAAGACCCTGACAACCTTGGTCTTAGAACTATCAAGGATCAAAATGACTCCTAAGGAAAAAATTAAATATTTTAATCAAAGATTCTTGACATTAATGAATAAAATCCCATAATATTCCAGGACTCCAGATAATGTAATAATTGAATTCTATACTACAACCTTGACATCTTCCATTTCTATTTTTGTTAAAAGAGTCGGTAAAACAACTTTAGTGGAAACATTTGAAGATACACTAGATGTAGAAAAAGAAATGATGAGTAACGCCACTAAAGACCCAACTAAAGAGAAAATAATGTTTTCACTCGCTAGGAGACAAAATGTAATTAAGACAACAAATGAGAAGAAGGAAAAATAAGCATTTGATATGGATGGTCTTCAATGAATGATTCAAAAATTGAATAATGATATCGAAGATCTTAAGAAACATTTAGGTGAAAGTTCGTCATATAGGAGACCATGGAAAACATCTTTTAGGAGAAATCCTTCACCTCCCAATAATTGAAATACTTCCCTTGAAGAGATACATATTGAATATTTTTCTCGAGATAATTACTATCAAGCACATGAAGCTAATCATTATGAGAAAAAATATCCAAAATTTATTAACATGTTTAAAGTCTTTATTGCAATGGAAGAAGGGGAGGAAGGACAAACAAGATAGGTAGAGCAAAGGGGTGATCATAACAATGAGTCGTCAATCAATGTCATATGGGACATTACTCATGGAATAATAGATGACGAGGAAGAATAAATATCTAAAGAAATTTGTTTTGTTCAAACCAAAAGTAAAAGTCTCCCTTTTGCTCCAAACACTTACTACTTCTTCCCCTCCCAAGAAAACAATTTCTTCTAACAGGATAAACCCCACTCAAAATAAAACAACTATTCCTTCTGATATTCTATATTATAAAATTATAGAATATATGAGAAATACTAGAGCCAATATATCTCTTTATGAATTAACAAAATAAACACAACAAAGCAATAAGTTAATTCATGCTTTGCAATTCAATTATGAAAAAGAGAAAACAACTCAAATGCTACTATGATAGGTGACAAATCTAGTTCACATACACCTCCCTTTCTGTTGACCTTTGAAATTTTTAATAGAAATGTACATAATTGTTTAGAATATTCAATGGCTTCATCTATTTTCATGCCTTACTTGGTGTGTAAACAGATAAACATTGAGCCCAAGAAGTCCTCTATAAAAATTGTACAATTGGATAGGGAAAATGTTAAATTTTTAGGAGAATTGAAAAGTGTTTTAATCGGGTTATCTTTGAATACTAAGGTTCATCAAATAATTGATATCATACTAGTTGATATTCCTAAATCATGTGGTTTTCTTTTCAATAGAGACTGGTTAGAAAAATTACATGGTTATTTTTCAATGGATTGGTTACATCTTTGGTTACCATTCAATTAATTGCCTAATCAAATAAAGGTGGAACATGAGAGACACATGAAACATGTCGTCGCCAATTTAAATGATCCCAATGAACCGATAATGTTTTCAAATTCAATATTGGGAAATTTTTGCATCGACTCATTCTTCGGTAATTTTCGTACAGAACCCTGACCTTTTATAGAATCAAGTTTTCATTTTGAAATCCTACATTGCAATTAGGTTACTGAATCTGATTGTCCAAAATGAGAGAATGTTGATTTGGTTAGGAGAAAATAATGTTGGAATTTATATTTTTATGGCTCTAAATAAAATGAAGGTGTAGGTGTTGGAAGCATTCTCAAATATCCTTCAGGAAGTAAGATTTTGATAGCATGTATATTGGAGTTTGATTGTACCAATAATGTTGTAGAATATGAGGCTCGTATTCAAGGTCTCAGAAAATCAATAGATCTGAAAATAAAATCAACAAGGGTAGTTGGCGATTACGAAATTGTAACCAAACAAGTGAATAATATGATACATTGTGTTTCTAATCGCCTAAAGAGCTATGAACACGAGGTATTGAATTTGAATGATAATTTTAATGCCTTTGATATTATCTGTGTGCCTTAGGCATTAAATGTCAAAGCTTATTTTCTTGCTAATGTTTCTTTACGTTTGATTCCTTCAACATATTTCTCTCCTGATAATTTTTTTGTTGAGTTTATTTTTCAGGCCTTAAATGCTGGATAACATCACAAATTGGAGGGTATTTGATGATGATGATCATATTTAAACGTTTATTACACAAGAAGGCACTTTCAAAGAATCTGTGTCATAGATCAAAATCAACACGATGAGGAAATAAATGAAATCTCTATAGGTAACTCATCAAATACAAAAAATGGAATACCAAAATCAGTGGTAAGTTTAGAATTTTTTTATTATTTGCAAGATAAATTTAAAAATAAAACAAATTGTAAAACCAACAATTCTTCAATGCAATATGAGGTAATAAATTTAGGAACTGATCAAAATCCCAAAAATATTAATTTAGAAATAAATTGTTCTCCCTTTGAACGTAATGCATTTATCCAATGTCAATGTTGATATGATAGGTGACAAATATAGTTCACATACACCTCCTTTTCTCTTGACCTTTGAAATTTTTGATAGAAATGTACATAATTGTTTAGTAGATTCGGGGGCTTCATATAATGTCATGCCTTACTTGGTGTGAACAAATCTAACGATTGAGTCCAAGAAGTCCTCTATACAAATTGTACAATTGGATAAGTCAAATGTTAAAGTTTTAGGAGAATTGAAAATAATTTTAATCGGGTTATCCTTAAATCCTAAGGTTCATCAAATCATTGATATCATAGTGGTTGATATTCTTAAATCATATAGTTTTCTTTTGAGTAGAGACTGGTCATAAAAATTACATGGTTATTTTTCAATGGATTGGTTACATCTCTAGTTACTATTCAATGGCCCACCTAATCAAATAAAGGTGGAATGTCAGAGACACATGAAACATACTTTTACTGATTTAAATGATCCGAATGAACAGATAATGTTTTCAAATTCAATATTGGGAAATTTTTGGATTGACTCATTCTTCGGAAATTTTCCTGTAGAACCCTTACCCTTTATAGAATCAAGTTTGCATTATGAAATCCTACATTGTACTCATGTTACTGAATCTGATTGTCCAAAATTAGAGAATGTTGATTTGGTTAAGAGAAAGGAATGTTGGACTTTATATTTTGATGGATCTAAATCAATTTAAGTTGCAGGTGTTGGATGCATTCTCAAAGATTTTCTAGGAAGTAAGACTTTGATAAGATGTATATTAGAGTTCAATTGTACCAATAATGTTGTAGAATATGAGGCTCTTATTCAAGGTCTCAAAAAATCAACAGATATGAAAATAAAATCAATAAGGGTAGTTGGAGATTATGAAATTGTAACCAAACAGGTGAAGAATATGATACATTGTGTTTCTAATCTCCTAAAGAACTACCAAAGTGAGGTATTGAATTTGAATGATAATTTGGATGCCTTTGATATTATATTTGTGCCTAAGGCATTAAATATCAAAGCTGATTTGATTGCTAATGTTGCTTTATGTTTGATTCCTTCAACAAAATTTATCTCCTGATAAATTTTCTGTTGAATTTATTTTCAAGCCTTTAGTGCCAGATAAAATCACAAATTGGAGGGTCTTTGATGATGATGATCAAATTCTAATATTTATTACACAAGAAGGAACTTTCAAAGACTCTCCCATAGATGAAAATCAACACGATGAGGAAATAAATGAAATCTCTCTAGGTAACTCATCAAATACAGAAAATGGAATACCAAAATCAGTGGTATGATTAGAAAGTTTTATGATTTACAAGATAAATTTAAAAACAAAACAAATTGTAAAACCAACATTTCCTTAATGCAATATGAGGTAATAAATTTAGGAACTGATCAAAATACCAAAAATATTAATTTAGGAATAAATTGTTCTCCCTCTGAACGTAATGCATTTATCAAACTTTTTAAAGAGTATAAGGACATATTTTCATGGACTTACGATGCTATTAAGGTATACGACACTAAAATTATCCAACATGTTATTCCTACTAGGAAAGAGGCTAAACATGTGCACATGTTATCCCTATTAGATGGTTTTTCAGTTACAATCAGATTTTGGTTTCACGACTAAATCAAATTAAAACAACCTTCAAAATTAAATGGGGAACTTATGAATATAGGAAGATGCCTTTCATATTAATGAATGCAGAATTCCATGCATACAGCTTTTAGAGGACTAATGAATAAGTCCATGGTCACTTATTTGGATGGCATTATGGTCTATTCTTGAAATAGGCATGAGGATGTTGATACTTTGAGAAAAATATTTGATAGATGCATAAGATATGGGATTTCCTTAAACCCAAAGAAAACATTGGATCTTCGCTATGACAAAAGGTAAACTATTGGGTTTTATCATTTCAAAATTAGGAATTGTGATAGATCTTGAAAGGACCAAATCTATTTCACTAATTTATTTCCCTCACAATAAGAAGAATATGCAATCATTCTTAGGTAAAATAACTTTTGTGAGGAGATTGTACCTATTTTTAATGAAATATTTAAACCTTTGCAGTATAAGATAAAACATAATTTTGCATTCAAGTGGGAAGATAAAGAAAGAGAATCTTTTAAAAACATTGAAGAAGATATTATTCAAGCCCCCACTTTAATGAGCCTAGATTTTTTATTTATTTTTTATTTTTTATACCTTTGCATCTGGTTTTCACTATGAAATTGTGTTGACTCAGAAAAAATCAGAGGGTTTTGAAGTCCCAATATATTTCATGAGTTCATCTTTACAAGGTGGAGAATTAAAATACCCTGATATCGATAAAGAGGATTATGTTGTTTTCAAAGAAGTTAAGCATTTTTTTCCATATCATTTGAAGTCATAGACAAAATTCATGGTACCGCATCCTTCGATTAGAAACTTGTTGGTTTAAAAGGAGATAGGAGATAAGAGAGTAAATTGGATGACCACTAATGAAGCCCCCCTCCCCTCCTAGGGGTTGCGCAACCTCTCGGTCAAGGATATTCAAAAGTTTGAGCCGAATTATCTCCTTGGGACCTTGTTGGCCCCCAATTCGGTTTAACAAAGGCCCTTTTATCACCTTAGGTGCATGTTGTATGGAGCCCACAAGCTCTTTTTCTTAGCACTCCTTTAAAATTTGAACTTTGTGAGCGCTAACCCCTTCTGCTAGCCCCTCTCCACACATGCCCTCGGGCTATGACTCGAGGATAAACCCTGAAATGCACTTCAGACTTCGACGTTTAGGAGTTTCGAACATTCCAACTCCTTTTCCTCCCGAAGTGCTTCACACCCAAAGCGACAGATCGAGCGCCACGTGCTCTGATAATTAACAATTGGAATTTTCCCTCTGCAATCTAACGACACACGTCCACTTCAGATCAATGGTCACTATCTCCTTCACTAGATTGAACTTTGGGGGTTTTTGGGTACTCCACCTTCGCCTTCCCTCCAAAGGATTCTTCCTCTGAAACTCGTGGATCTCTGCCACGTGTCCTCCTCGCAGCCAACGGCTAGGATCACTTCGTGGCTTGAGGACTTCGACAATCCCTACTCCTTAAACACTTTGAAACCTCCAAACCATGAAGGGTTGAAAGACTTCACGACTAACCCCCATGCAATTCTCCTAGATTTGACGTTCTGGAACGATCCCGCTTCCTCCTGAACGGATCTTGCTCGTAAATTTGTATTTTCAGTGGGATCCTCCCTACTGAAGAAATTTCAATCGCTACCTATTATGAGATTGTTCTTCCCTCGAACTTTCACTCCTTAAAGCATATTCTTCGACACTTATTCGAATTTTACCTTGTGCACGACTTGCAATAGGTTTTCCTCCATGACTTAGATTCTTTATGGACGACTGTGCACACCTTGCAACCATTATTCCACTCTTCTACAAATACTCTTAAGTTACTCCTCCTGAGATTCTGATTCAAAAGGGTTTGTCGACGCACTCCTTGTGGACAATATGCACACCTTACATACAAATCTCCAAGTTATCTCTCCTGGACTTGTCCCTTCTCGATACTCTAAACTTCTCAGAATGACTTCTTCGATACTTAGCCAAGTATTGACTCTACGCACACCTCACAGCAAGATTCCTTCAACTTAACTCTTGATGGGCGATTGTGAACTCCTTGCAATCATTCTTATATGGATCAATTGTTCCTCATGAAAAATATGACTCTGAGTGTGTTTCCGCCTACACACACCTTTAAGCTATCCCTCTTGAACTTTTTGAGTCAAAACAGACTCTGTCAATGCACACCTTGCGGACACTTATGAACTCCTTGCAAACAAAAGTTTCACATTATCTCTTCTGAGCTTATGAGTTGAGATAGAATCTGTCAATGCACACCTTGCAAACGCTACACACTCCTTGCATTTTCTCGTAGAAGAGAAACAATTGAAACTTATCTAATATCTCATAGATTCATACATTCAACCATGTAAATGCATTCATAACATAAGAACAATTAATAACAAAGAATTGAAAATAAACAGAAATCCTACCATTCATTCATATAGACACAACAACATCAACACCAAACATTTGGATCAACACTTCTCTATCATATTCATTCAAATGATATGTACATGGACTCATACAATGCTCTGCAAATTTTAGCTAAACTGCAACAACAACTCTCAGCTACATTTGTATTCAATAGAAATAACCTTCAACAACCTCATTTGGGAATACATTAGATTTATTTATACAAAAGAGCTCCTGGATCTTTTCCCTCCGACTACCTTAGTGCTATCTTATCAAATTAAAATCTGTCAACTATTAAGGATTTATTACAATAAATGTTTGAGACAAACATATAAGATCAAATTCTTCGAATATGTATTGCAATCTATTTCATTAAAAAAAATACACTCCCCAACGATCTCCTACAGTGGCTCGACATCCTAAAAATTTAAGACTGTCTTTAATTTCAATCTTTTCAGATATTAAATTGATATGCCATCCTTCAAATTTCAAAAACTCTTCAAAATGGGCACTGGGGTGCTGAGTTGTCCTCCACTCGCGCTTTGTTGACGATGCTCCTACATCATACTCCTACACCCTACACCCTCTCACAAATCTATCTCATAAGCATTAACATCAAATTTCCTTAGGATCTTGCATGGTCCTATTTTATTCATTTTTAGTTTATTATATGTTCCCCTTGGGAACCTTTCCTTCTTTAGATGTGCTAGAACTTGATCTCCAACTTCAAATTGAAGTTCTCTCCTATGTTGATCATCTCTGCGTTTATAATCGCTATTGTTGTTTTGCAACTGCTCTTTGATCTGATTATGAAGCTTCTGCATTTCTGCAATGAAGTCTTCTACTCCAATGCTTCTGAATTCATTCTGCTCCAGATCTCTCAACTCTGATACTCCTCTTGGATTCATCCCATATACTATCTGAAATGGGTTCTTTCATGTACTTCTATTTACCGAGTCATTGTATGCAAACTCTTCTTGTGACATAATTTGATCCCATTGACTATGATGCTCAGTGACCAAAATTCTTAGCAAATCTCTTAAAATATGATTCACCACCTCATTCTGTCCATCCGTTTGAGGGTGATATGAAAAACTAAAGGACAATTTTGTTCCCAGTTTCTTTCACAATGTTATCCAGAAATGACCAACAAATTTGGTGTCCCTGTCTGAAACAATACTCATGGGCAACCCATGAAGTCTCACAACTTCCTTAAAAAAAAAATTTCAATGTGCATTGCATCATTAGTCTTCTGGCATGGGATAAAGTGAGCCATATTTGAAAATCTATCAACTACTACAAATATGGAATCACTTCCTCTTTGTGTCCTTGGAAATCCCAACACGAAATCCATGCTTAATGCATCCCAAGGCCTATCTGGAATAGACAATGGATGATACAATCCAATGTTCTATCTCTTTCCTTTTGCATACTAGAAAATCTTACATCTTTTCACAAACTTATCCACTTATTCTCTCATACGTAGCCAATAGTATGAACTACTCAACTATGAAAATGTCTTGTCATGGCCGAAATGTCTGGCTAGACCTCCACTATGTTTTTCTTTCAGCAGATTATCTCTCATCGAGCATCTTGGTATGCACAACTGGAAACCTTTAAACAACAATTCATCTTGAATCAGATACTCTGCCCATTGGATTATGTCTATGAGAAGATGATTTTCACATGCTTCATACGCCTCTTTAAAATTTGGTTCATCGTAATACATCTCCTTAAAGTTATCGAACCCTAAGGTTTTCACTTGAAATTCTTGCTGAATTAGACATCTCCTGCTCAATGCATCAACAACTTTGTTAGCATTATCATAAACATGTTTAATGACAAAAGTTAAATTTTGCATAAACTCTATCCACTTAGCATGTCTTTGATTTAACTTATGTTGTCTGGTTATGAATTGTAAATCCTGATTATCGCTATACAAAACAAATTCCTTTGGAACATGATAATGCCTCCATTTCTTTAAGGCTTGAATTACTGCATAAAATTATTTATCATATGTGGAGTACTTCCTCTTGGTATCATTCAACTTCTCACTGAAATATGCAATAGGCCTATTATCTTGGCTTAACACTGCTCCAATTGCAACTCCACTAGCATCACATCTTACTTGAAATGTCTTCCTGAAATCTGGCAAGACCAAAATCAATTGTTCTGTTATATTCTACTTTAGTATCCTGAAACCTTTCTCAAATGCTTCTGTCCATTTGAAAGACTTATGTCTCTTATTCACTGTATCTAGCATCAATGTACAAATTCCACTGAAATTTCTAATGAACTTCCTATAGAAACTTGCTAATCCATGAAATCTTCTTACCTCGAATATGATCCATGGCGATGACCATTCTCTAATTCCTCTCACCTTCTCTGGATCCATCTTCAATTCATTTGAAAATATTACAAAACCCAAGTAAATGAGTTCTTTCTTCATAAAAGAGGACTTCTTCAGATTTATTAGCAACTTCTCCCACTGCAATCTCCTCATCACTAATGTTAAATGCCTCAAATTCTCTTCTTCAGTTTTAATGAAGACTAATATATCATCCATATATAGAATCAAAAAATTACCAATGAAATCTTTCAATACCTCATTCATCAACCTTATAAAAGTACTTGGGGCATTTTTAAGACAAATGACATAACAAGCCACTCATACAACCCTTCGTTTGTTTTGAAGGTTTTTTTCCACTCATCACCTTCTCTCATCCTTATCTGGTGATATCCACTTTTCAAATCTATCTTTGAAAAATAATTTGCTCCACTCAAACAATCCATTAAGTCATCCATCCTTGGAAAAGTAAATATGTACCTGATGGTGATCTTGTTTATGGCTCTTGAGTCTGTACACATTCTCCATCCTCCATCTTTTTTCGGACTTAGCATAGTTGGTACTACGCATGGACTCAAGCTTTCTCTGACCAAACCCTTGTCCATAAAATCTTGGACTTGTCTTTTTATCTCCTCATTCTCTTGAGGTGTCAATCTGTACACTTCTTTGTTTGGTAAAATTGCTCCTGGTATTAAATTAATGTGATGGATGATACTCCTGATAGGTGGTAATGAGCTAGGTAACTCATCCACTACTATGTCAACAAAATTCTCCAACAGCTCCTAAATTTCTTCAGGTAGATCATCTACAAAAGTTCTTGTAAGGAAAATTTTGGGTTTCCTTACCACAACAAATTTCATCTCATGTTCCCTCTTAACTTCATTGAGGAGTTCTTTCCCACTCATGAGAAGTATACTTGTGTTGGATTCTTCCTTCACTTTCTTATCTTTTATTGGTAGTAACATGTGTATCCTACCATTCTTCTCCAAGGTATAAGTATTTCTTCTCCCATCATGATTGACATTCCTGTCAAACTTCCATGATCTCCCCAACAAAACATGACATACATCCATGGGAATCACATCACACAAAATCTCATCACTATATCCTCCTATCTTAAATTCAAACAAACATTGTTTAGTTACCATTACCTGGTGTCCTTTCTGCAACCATGAGACTCTATAAGGACTTATATGTGCAGCTGTCTCTAGCTCCAATTTCTCCACCATATATGTGGATACTAAGTTATCAGTGCTCCCACTGTCAATTATCACCTTGCATACTCTATCTTTAGTCTTGCAAGATGTTCTGAACAAATTGTTCCTCTGCACTGGTTTTTCAACCTCTGGCTCTGGCTTCAAGAGAACCTTCTTCATCATCAGAGATTTCCCATATTTTGCACCTTTTTCTTCAACATTCTGCTTCTACACTTCCGAAATATGAGCTTCACCTCATTTTTTCTTTCTCTCGAGGCATTCTCAAGACATGTGTCTTGTTTTTCCATAGGCATAAAACTTCACTTCTCTTCCTCTGCCTCTTCCTCTTCCTCAAGGAAAAGCATTCCTTCCACCATACTATCTCCCTCAGGAACTTCCTCCTCTTTCTGAGTGACTATGTGGTTTTCCAGTCTCAACCTTGGGCTTCTATGCCTTGTCATGGACAATTCCCCTACCTTTGTGTGGAATTATGCCTCTACCTCATTGAATCTACTTCCTGGACAAATTTTCTTCTGATTTCAGAGTAATCTGATAAGAATCCTCCACTTTCCTTACTGTCATCATGTTGATTTCATCCTGGATTTCATATCTCCGGCCATTGATATACCTAGAAACCTTTTCGTCATCTTTTTATCTCTATCTAGCCCTGATGTTCAACTTGTAGAACTCCTCTATGTATTATTTTACTGTCATTCCTTTCTGTCTCAGGTTCTGCAACTTCCTAAACATATTTATCTGATAGCTTAGGGTATGAATTTAGCTTTCAACTTGGCTACCATTCTATCACAACTCTTGATCTTTTTCTTGCCTTTGTATCTTCTGTAAGCCTGCAGTTCATCCCACCATAGTGTTGCATGTCCTTTTAATATGGTGACAACATGTTTCACCTTTTTCTCCTCATCGATGTCTTCATAGTCGAAGTACTTATCCATTTCTTGTATCCAATCAAGAAATTATTCAACATCTAAGTTTCCTTCATACATTGGGATGTCTATCTTTTCTCTAGCTCCCAATTTCACAACAGATTTCAACAAGCATTCTTCTGTAGCATCCTCTGCTACAACTTCTTCAACTTCCACTTCTTCGTTCTCTGCATCATTGACGTCTCCAGCAGCAGGTGTTCTCCTTTTTTTTGTCTCCATAGCATCTAAACTTGCACGGAGTTCTCTCATCTCCCTTTCCACATCTCAATTTGCTACATGTGGCTTTGCACATCTTCTAAGCGGCATTGTGCTAGAATTTTCTCCTTTACACAACTACCACTCGATGTATTTGATACCACTTGATGTTATCAGACTACCTCTTTCTTTCATGCCTATAGAAATCAATTCTATAGCTCTGATACCACTTGATGCAGCCCCCCTCCCCTCCTAGGGGTTGTGCAACCTACCGATCAAGGATATTCACAAGGCTGAGCCAAATTATCTCCTCAGGACACTGTTGGCCCCCAATTTGGTTTAACACAAGCCCTTTTATCACCTTAGGATCAGGTTGTATGGAACCCAAGGGCCCTTTTTCTTAGCGCTCCTTTAAACTTTGAAATTTGTGGGTGCTAGCTCCTTCTGCTAGCCCTTCTCCACACACAACCTATGGATATAACCCAGGGATAAACCCTAAAAGGATATTTGGACTTCGGCATTCGGGAGTTCCGAACATTCCAACTCCTTTTCCTCTTGAAGTGCTTCACACCCGAAGCGACAGATCGAGCGCCACGTGCTCCGAAAATTGACGAATGGAATTTCCCCTCTGCGATCTGACGACACACGTCCACTTCAGATCAACGGTCGCGATCTCCTTCGCTAGATCGACCTTCGATATTTTTTGGATACTCCACCTTCTCCTTCCCTCTGAAACTTGTGGATATCTGCAATGTGTCCTCCTCGCAACCAATGGCTAGGATCACTTCGCGGCTTGAGGACTTCAAAAATCCCCTCTCCTCAAACACTTTGAAACCTCTGAACCACGAAGGGTCGAAAGACTTCATGGCTAACCCCCGTGCAATTCTCCCAGATCTAACGGTCTGGAATGATCCTGCTTCCTCCTGAATGGATCTTGCTCGTAAATTGGTATTTTCAGTGAGCTCTTCCCTACTGAAGAACTTTCAACTGCTACCTCTTCTAAGCTTGTTCTTCCCTTGAACTTTCACTCCTTAGAGCGTCTTCTCCGACACTTAGTCGAATTTGAACTTATGCACGCCTTGCAACAGGTTTTCCTCCACGACTTAGCTTCTTTGTGGATGACTGCCCACACCTTACAATAGTTCTTACACTCTTCTACAAATACTCTTAAGTTACTCCTCCTGATCTTTTGAGTCAAAAGGCTCTGTCGACGCACTCCTTGCAGAAAATATGCACACCTTGCATACAAAGCTCCAAGTTATCTCTCCTTGACTTGTCCCTTCTCGATACTCTGAACTTCTCAGAATGACTTCTTCGATATTTAGCCAAGTATCGACTCTACACACACATTGAAACAAGCTTCCTTCAACTTAACTCTTGATGGATGATTGTGCGCTCCTTGCAACCGTTCTTATATGGATCAATTGTTCCTCCTGAACAATATGACTCTGAGTCTGTTTCTGCCTACACACACCTTCAAGCTATCCCTCCCAAACTTTCTGATTCAAAATAGACTCTGTCAATGCACACATTGCAGACACTTATGCACTCCTTGCAAACAAAAGTTTCACATTATCTCTTATGAGCTTATGAGTCGAGATAGAATCTGTCAATTCACACCTTGAGGATGCTATGCACTCCTTGCACTTGCTCGTAGAAGAGAAACAATTGAAAATTATCTAATATCTCACAGATTCATACATTCAACCATGTAAATGCATTCATAACATAAGAACAAGTAATAACAAAGAATTGTAAATAAACAGAAAGCCTACCATTCATTCAGATAGACACATCAACAACAACACCAAACATTTGGATCAATGCTTCTCTGTTATATTCATTCAAATGATATGTACATGGACTCATACAATGCTCTGCAACTTTCAACTAAACTAGCACAACAAATCTCAACTACAATGTTCTTCAGCAACAATAACCTTCAACATCCTCATTTGGGCATACATTACATTTATTTATACAAAAGATCTCCTAGAGCTTTTCCCTCCGACTACCTTAGTGTTATATTATCAAATTAAAAGCTATCAATTACTAAGGATTTATTAAAATAAATGTTTGAGACATAAAGTTGAGAGAAAACACTTTGAATCTGTACTGCAATCTATTTCATTAAATAAAATACATTCCCCAATTATTTCCTGTGATGGATCGACCTCCTAAACATTTAAGATTGTCTTTAATTTCAATCTTTTCATATATTACATTGATATGCCATCCTTCAAATTTCAAAAACTCTTCAAAATGTGTGTTGGGGTGCTGAGTTGTCCTCCACTCGCACTTTGCTAACAATGCTCCTACATCAACTACACTCCAATAATATGACCTTTAAATCAAGCCAACGAAAATTGTGAGAGTACAAGGTCTGTGTAAACTAGTGGTTGATTCTGAAGATGCCCAGGTAAGTGATTGAAATGGTTGGGAGAATGAATTAGAGGTAAGTAATGAAGATTTATATATACCAACACCTACATTTTCATGATACAATGATATTAAATATTATTTAACCCATGGTACTTCTCCTAAATCCTTAGAACCCAAGAAAAGAAGAGATTTAAGGTTAAAATCAACCAAATATCAGCTCATTGATGGAACATTTTTTAGAAATAATTATGATAATGTTTTTCTAAGGTTTCTTGAAAAACCTGATGTAGATAATGTATTGGCTCAACTACATGATGGACTAGATGGAGGACATTTTGGTGGAGAAACTACTACTCACATGATTCTTAAGGATGGCTACTATTGGCCTACCTTATTCAAAGATGCTTATTCATATGCTATAAAATGTAAACTCTGTCAAGCATCTTTAGGGAAAGAAAATAAAATTTCTTTTCCATTGCAAGTAGTTGAAATTGAAGGTCATTTGAATAGTGGGGGCTTAGATATTATTGGAGAGATCAACCCTAATTCTACACAGATCCAAAAAATACATTCTTACTGCAACTAATTATTTTACACGATGGAATGAAGCTAATCCTCTCAAAAAAGTTAATGAAGATTAGGTGATCTGTTTCCTTAATCATTTTATAATTTCCATGTTTGGTATTCCTAATTCCTTATTCTTTGATAATGCATCATATTTTTCATCCCTTAAATTGACTAAATTTTCTTTGGAAAAAGGGATTACAATTGAGTATTCTGCAAATTATTATCCTCAGGGAAATGGTTTAGCCGAATCAACCAATAAAAATTTAATTCAAGTCCCAAAAAATATCATTCATGAAGATCAGATAAATTGGCATAAACAAATTTATAATGCATTGTGGGCAGACTAAGTAACTCCCAAGAAGTCATTATGGAATTCACTCTATGTTCTTGTTTATGGGAAAGAAGCCATTTTACCTCCTAATATGTTTCTTCCTTCTCTACAGCTAACCTAGTCAATCCAATAGGAATCATGTCCTAAGATACAAATGAGAATTGATGGATTAATAAAATTGGAATAAGAAAATGACAAAACCAAAGATAAATTTCATGAACACCAAATAATGATTTGATAAACATTTAGTGGAAAAGAAAGAATTTCAAATTGGAGATCTAGTCCTGAAATGGGACAAAAATCACGAAGAAAAAGGAAAACACATAAAGTTTCAACATATTTGGTTGGGACCATTCCTAATTTTCAAAAAACTTGGCCCACCAACATTTATTTTACAAACATTAAACAAAGAGATTGAAAACCTCCCCATGAATGACCAAATTCTTAAAAAATATTTTTCCTAGTCATGGAAAATTGACCATTTTTAAATATTGTACATTCCTTTGTTTTTATTTTATTTTTAGTATTATCATTCACTACATTATGGTAATACATGGGAAGGCATGTCTTAGTTACAAATATGAAAGGGTATTCCAATGTTTACAAGATTCTCAATTCAAAAAAAAAAAATCTTTACTTGTTATTAGAGATAATCATAAGATTAATATAAAATAAAAGCTTATGTAAATATTTTTATAAGAGCTTCATCCATCGCATAATAAATAATCAACATTAGTGATGATGGAGAGTGGACGTAAAATCTTAGACTTAGTTTTTATCTACCTGAATTTTTCCAATTAAAATAACTCTCGTATCACCCCGCTTCCATCACACTCATTGCTTAATGAAACATCTTTATACATATATCTTTAAAGAGTGTAAATTATGAATGGAAGTTGAAAAACACTATTGTCGGTGTGAGAAGTACAAGCAAACCCATTGGGGTTATGGAAGCTCGCTGGCATCGAGGCAATACTTGTATGATACTAAGGCATCTTAGTTAGGGCTATGAATGCTCATGGGAAACAAAGCAATGCAAGGATCGAGAGTTGAGGAAAAAATGTTTGCAATATTCGTTTTGTATAAAGACTTAGGCCTTCGATTTGATTTCACAAGTAATTGAAACTCATTGTCTCATCTCAAATAATAAATTCCATCTTTTCTTACTCTTATAAAATATTAAGATAAGAACAAAGTATTGATGATGAACAAATTGTTCTTAGATATCGAGTATTTTATTTCCAAAATAATAAGTGAAAAATGGACAAAATCCCTATCCTTCCAATAACAGAGACAATTACTTCTCCCAGTGTGTTGCCATTTGTTGTGACTGGTACAACAACCTCCCTCCATTATACAATTTTCCTTAATAAAGATAATGGAGTTCCTTTTGAAATTTTTCTTTATCATTAGATGGTCCATTAAATTTTAGTTTCTTTATTCTCTTTTGTAGATCCAGTCAAACACAAATAAAGATCAAGTTCTTGTAATGTCATAAGTACATAATAAACAAAATTAGTGCATATTGTACTAAAATCAGTCTTTTAGTTACTTCAAATATGATGGATTCTATCTTTAATTCAATATAGACTACTAAATCAACAATTACAATATTTGATCAAATCTTGTAATTACTGAAGAAAAAGAAATAAAACCATATTTTTGAGCTTAAAAATGTCTTATTTCTGCATAAGTTTCCTTCATGATTCCGAGCTTACAAAGTTTTGTTTGATTATAAGGTATCCAGGAAGTGGAACCATCCAATTCAAACAAAAGGATTAGACTTGTCAATTTGATGAAGCATAAGAATCAGTTGCATCGAACTTCAAGAGGAAGCATTCATGAGAATGATTTAAAGGTTAAAGTAAACATATGATATAAGGTTGGTATTTTTCATTTCATAAAAATAAATTAAAATATTAAATAGTTGCTTTTATGATTTGTAAAATATCATTACTATGAGATCTCTTCTTTCCATAACATCACCTACATTTGATATAATTCCTCTACCCATTTCAAAGAATTAGTAACCTCTTCTTGAAATCATAACACATATAGTATCTCTTAATTGGTAACGATTCACGAATCCCTCACGACCTGTTTGTTACACTTGGATAAACAATTTTTAAACCCAAGTCTTATTTTTTCCACCTTGTTGATATGAGCCATGAAATTAGTGATTGAACAAGGGAAAACAATTCCAAATATAGCAAGACTTTATGAGATAAAGTAGACGAAATTTCTGAGACAAAGCTGATAAAAAAAAACAGAGTCATATACAAGAAGAGGTTTACAGTAAAGCATGGTAGTCATGTTTGATCCCTTTGGAGTATAATTGGTTGGCATTCATCCTAAATGAAATATAATCATGGAGAGAATAGGTTGGAGGTAGTTCTTCGAGAAGTTTGCATGGCACAATGAAGAAATGACAAAGTATTTTTCTCATACCTTTGATGGGGAGTGTTCCCAGGTAGGTAACTTAACCATTCACCTCTCTCATAATTCTCTCTCTCAAATTTTAGTACTACCTCATACAAGAGATAAATGTTTTAAGAATAAATCTGAGAAATGTTTTAAAAATAAATCCATTGGTTTAAGAGCCTAGACTCCTTTCCTTCTTTGAAATAGACAGAAACCAAATTGGGCTGCAAGAGTCCTAGGGTTTGGTTAAAATATCCTTGTAAAGACTAGATTTTTCTGATCCAGAAGTATGTAACATGTGAAGGGAGTTTTAGCCTAATTTTCCTCAAATATCATATTCGAATTTTATGAAATTTGAAAGGGGAGAAAATTCTGAACATGCCTTATTTCTTGTTAAGATATTTAACTAAAATGTCAAAGGATATTAAAAAACAAACTAAGAATGTGGAAAGGTGATCCAAGTGGATATTGGTGGCCACCCACCTGCTCCAAATTCCAATTGGCTCATCTTGACAATTTTTAGTTCAACACATTTCTCTGTAATGGGGACAATCCCTTGTAATTGTGGGTTCTGCACTTACGAGTATGTCTTGAATCCCTACACAAAATCCAGGTGAATATTGGTGGCCTCCCATCTATTCCAATTGGATTATTTTGGAATTTTTCATGTCAGTACATCTTTTTGTACTTCTAGAGTCGTTTTGGGGCTCTAAACAATTTTTTCTTGGCTTGTCACAGTCAAACTGTAGACAGAGTTAGAGTTTGATGGCATAATGCATAGTTATCGAAAATACCTTTCCAATGGGCTATCACACACCTAAAAAAGAGATCATATGAAAATGTTAAGGCCCTGGGAAGTTGATGTACCAACTTACCCCAAAAGAGCCCACATGATCTCTGGCACTTCATGTCCTAGGGTTAGGTTTTTGAATGTCTAGGGTTTTAGCATTCATGTTTATCATAAAAAGGTCTACAGAGCCTCATTATAATCATATTCTTGCGAATGAGCGTAGCCTTCACATATCTTCTAGGAGATAAAGCTGCCACCATTCTAACGAGTCTTACACTCCATATTTTAACAACCTCTCTACATTTATTTCATTAATAGTAATCATGTATTGTTGCATCTCTTTGTTTCTGGCATTTTTTATGTGAATTTCATTGTAATATCTCTTCTTTCATTTCGTTTCGAGAATAATATAGACCAGTGGTATCAAAGCATGTTGCTCTTGATAGTTTTTCAGTGCATGTCCCCGACGAGGTCCGATTATAGAAATTTGGGTCTCGAGCTTGTCTCTCTTGAGGAAAATCGCTCTTGCACACCCAAGAAACCCTCTATGGTGGAAGAAAAGGAAAATGGTGAAGAAAAATATTCTATTAATTTGTTTCTTGAGAAATCTCTCGCGCGACAGAGGGATGAAATGATGGAGAATTTTTCACACATCCTTCAATGTTTGTCGATAGCAACATACCCATATTCATCAAGCGACCACTTTGGAGAAAGCTCTCCCTTCAAGATACAAGTTAATTTTGATATTCTCGTATTTGAAGGTCAAATAGATGCAGATGCCTTAGAAAAATGGTTAAATATGCTAGAATTTTATTTCTCAGTTCACAATTTTTTCGATAGGGAAAAGATCACCTTCGCACTCCTCAAGGCTCTCCCCCATGTCAAACATTGGTGGGAAAATTACTGGGAGAAAATTTCCACAGAGAAATCTGGAATATATGGGGTCGAGCCCACTTGGGATTTTTTTGTGGATGCGGTCAAGGAACAATACTACCCTGTTGATAACTATGAAGACGAGTACATGAGATGGACCAAACTATGACAAGAGAAGAGCCAAACAATGTCATAGTTCAAAAATAATTTCCATACCTTGTGCACCAAGTTGGGTATCAAAGACTCTGAGCAACATCTGGTTCTGAAATACCATGGGGATCTACATAGGTACATCCAAACCGAAATGGATTTCCTAAACATCTCATCATTGGGAGCTACCTATCAATACGTTGTCAAAATTGAGCAGAAAATTAGGCACCAGAACAAATGGGAGTTCGGGTCTGAAAATATGCAACAACCAAAGCATGGTAAAGATGACCCTAAGAAATAACCTCCAGACAACCAGTCCAAGACATAAGACAAGAAGGGCAAGGGAAAGACAAAGAATGACATTGGGAAGTGGTGCGACTTCCACAAAAGCCTTTCGAACAAAATCGATGAATGTCGCTCGAAACAGTCATTGGTGGCTGAGATCAAAGACAAGGAGTCGAAACCTGATTCAAACTATGATCCAAAAAATATTGAAAAAAGATAGATCATCGACGTAGACCCCACTGCTAATGTCACGACTGAAACAATTCAACCAGAAGAATTAGTAGATCTTGAAGAGGGGGATCGCCTCTTCCATTCAAATATGTGGGTAAAGGGGACCCCGTTGCATTTCATTGTTGACAACGACAGCCAAAATAACATCATCTCAACTGAGGTTGTCAAATAGTTGGGGTTGTCGACAACACCACACCTGCAGCCATACAACATCGGGTGGCTTCACCAGGGACGGGATCTTCGTGTCAGCCAACAATGTTGCTTGTCCTATGGCATCCAACCTTTCAAGGATGAGGTAGTGTGTGATGTTTCCCCTCTTGATGTCTGTGATGTTGTTTTAGGCCAACAATATATGTGGAAACGTCATGATGTTTATGAATCTCGACCCTATAGTGTCATTATTACTCTCTGGGGTCAACTCTATAGGATACCAGAGGTAGTTCTGACTATTATTCCACCAAAATAGTGTCACAAGGTAATCTCTCGTACTGAAAAATTCATCCTCTTCACAGTCTGTTCAAAGGATGCATAGAAGGCCAATACAACCACTACATCCTCAACACCTTCTATCCACCAAAAGAAGTTTGCATAAGAGAAAGAAGATATTGTTCCTTCACCAACAATGGTGCCTACACAATGTCCCATCAAGCCCAGTGACAACAGGTTGGTGGAACAGATTCAACCCCGCCAACAACAAGTTCGTGGAAACCTTCCACATACCAAGCAACACAACTTCTCCAACAAGGCACGCAAGTCACCAAGATTTAGATTCAAAAAATGCTTTCCCCTCTTCCCAGGGAACTCAAAATAATGGAGACCATTACTTCCTAAGGGGGGAGGATTGATCCATGTGGATATTGGTGGCCACCCACCTGTTCCAAATTCCAACTGGCTCTTCTTGACAGTTTTCAGTTCAACACGTTTCTCTGTAATGGGGAAAATTATTTATAATTGTGGGTTGTACACTTACGGGGATGTCCTGAAGCCCTACAAAACATCCAAGAGGATATTGGTGGCCACCCACCTATTACAACTGGATTATTTTGGAATTTTTCATGTCAGTGCATCTTTTTGTACTTCCAGGGCCATTTTGGGGCTCTGAACAATATTTTCTCGGATTGCCATAGTCAAACTGTAGACAGAGATAGATTTTGATGGCATAATGCGTATTTTTCGAAAAGACCTTTCCAACATGCTATCACATGCCTAAAACAAAGATTGCATGCAAAATTTATGACCCCGGGAAGTTAATGTACTAAATTACCCCAACGGGGCCCACATGACTTTTGGCGCTTCATCTCCTAGGGTTAGGTTTTTGGATGTCTAGGGTTTTGGAATTCATGATTATCATAAAAAGGCCTATAGAGCCTCATTATAATCATCTTCTTGCGAATGAGCGTAGTAGTCACATCTATTCTCAGAGATAAACCTGCCACCATTCTAGCGAGTCTTGCACTCTGTATTTTTACAATCTCTATACATTTATTTCATTAATAGAAATCATGTATTGTTGTATCTCTCTATTTCTCGCATTTTTTTATGAGTATTTCATTGTAATATATCTTCTTTCATTTCATTCCAAAAATAATCCAAATCAAAAGGTATATTTACCATCATGGCTTAGTTAAAATCATTATCAAGTATGAACTTCAAAAACAAGGAATTGAATGGGAACAATTCCTATTAGACAATGGATTTGAAGATAGAGACACCACATGAACTATTATAGGGAATTTGCTTCAAGGTACTATAGAAGAAAGGCCAAGAAATGCAACAATAGAGATAATGGATCATACACCTGAGGATGTAGGGGAGGTTCAAGAGATTCTTGGAATCTCATAGACTAAAAATAATAAATGGGGAAGAAGTAGTTTCAAAATAGACAAAGCTGCAAATTTGACACCCTGGTGTAGAATAACTAGAGCTATGGCCAAAAGGTTTTAACAAGATCAAAAGAGAAATGAAGAAATGAGTTATGTATTTACCAAACCTACAAAAAGACCCAAAATTCAAATCTATAAACCAAAATCTAGATCAATTCTCGAGCTTGATGAATACTAGTAGGTGTTCTATGATTTTTTGGAAAGTGTTTAATTGAAAAAAGGAGATCCCTCTTCTGTCAATAACAAAGAATTATCTTCGAGCAATAGCATAAAAAAATATGGAGTTACCTCCAACTATGAGTTTTGAAATAAAGGGTTTACCTAGATGTACCGACAATGAGAAAGTTGAGCCTTCTATAACAAAAGAAGAACTAGTCACTCTGTCAACTTTGATTATAACCTCACAATTAAAGAAGAATAAAGAACAAGTTATGAGGTTAAAGAGTGGAATTCAAGAACTGTAGGGCCTACAAAGGTTCATTAAAATTGAAAATCAATATTTGAAAGAACATAGTACAAAGGTGATGGTTGAAAATGAAAGTTTAAAGGAAGAAAATGAGGAAGTGAAAAAAGAAAATGCTCTACTAACAAAACAAACCTATAAGTGGTACAAACAAAAAAATAAGTTGAAATTACAAAACCAGAGTCTACAAGTGAAGGTTCTTATGCGCAAACCAAGAAGGAAAATCAGGAAAAAGGATACAAACAAAAGAGATGTCTTTCCCATAATAAAAGATTGAATTCAAATAAGGAAACCATTAGTTTTGGAAATTTTTTGAAAGGCTCGGTTTTTCATCCTGTAGTAATATTTGGTACCTGAATCCACTTTTTGACCTCAAAACCTATCTATTATGTTTTCCACTTGTGGCACATACACCTCCATTTTGGCAAGATATATAACATGATAATAATGTTTTAAATCATATGAGGTAATAAATATTTTATTTTAATTTCCAAATTTAGCAAATAAAATATTAGGTCTGTTATCAATATTTACAAGAATAATTACATTTTTGCAATTTCTCATTCATTAAAGTATATGCAGATAGATCCGAAGGAAATGAACATATGGGTTATCATCCTTATCTTCATGAGATGGTGTTTTTCTCCTAGATCCAGAAGATATAACCTAAAAGCCTACGGTCAACGCTTGGGTCAACCCAGGTGTCAATAAACAACTATATAGAAGCAGAAATAGAAATGTTAATATTCCAAAAATCATGGTCAAAGTTTACTCACCTGATCGAATAAGTTATATTAGGAGAAAAATCAGATTGTAGTAAAGAAGGAGAGTGATCATAGCTTAGTTATTTTCTTTATTAAGTGTTACAAATAGTTAGTAATGAAAAGAGCTCGGGGAAGAATATTGACAACAGAGAGGCAAATTTCTCTTGCTATATGATTTATGATTCTTTCTGAACAAGGGAACCCGTGATTGGATGTTGATTTGGTATTTTTATTCAGACTTTATTTACATATATGTTTTCTCTTGTAGTTTTTGAAACTTAAATTGGAACTCGTTATTTTTATTAGTTCTAATTAAATCATTTGAAAACTCCAGTTTATTGGCATATTGTTTTGAGTGAAATTGAATTGATGGTCTTGCACTTATGTTAAACATTTGTTAATTATTTCATTCAAAGTGTTATGTAAGCTACTTTCATGACTATGCATTATTCCAATTAACTAAATATCAAGTAAAGGAACATCATTATCATTAAAGATTATTTTTATGATTTGTGATAATTGATGTATGTGCTTTGACACATGATGAGTCTCTTATAAATTCATTGTAAGTGCTTAATCATTTATATTTTTTTATTTCATTTGATATTTATTTCATGTTAGTCAATAGAGATAACATTCATATATGTCAAGATAATTTTTTGTAGGATGTGGATGAGTAGACATCTTCTTGGAAACCAACTTTTGAGACTATTGTCTCATACTTCTTTGTTTTCCAGGTTCTAAAATTGTTTCTTTGGCTATTAGTGTAGTGTAGATATAACTGTTGTTATCTATTTCTAGTAACAATAGTTATTGTGCTTCATGATTCATTGGAATAATGAATTTCTTCTAAGCCTTGAGAATCAATCATTCTTATCTTCATTTTTAATTAGCACTTGTTCTCAATTGAGATAGGATTAATAGATCATTTTTATTTTCTACAACCATAGGTTAAGTTAGATCATAGATTAATGATTAAGTCTCTTTTACAAAGAGAAAATGTCTTGAGTGGCAAACCAAGCTCACATATCGGCTGGAAACTAACATCCCAAACAAAAACAAGTCTAATTGGTGCTTGTGATTGAGTAGTTATTCCTTGTTGCAGGATGGAATTTTTCCATCTGTCAACAAATAGCTATTTCATAATTATATGTTTAGTTCTACAATATGCATAACTATATCCAATAGTATCTCCTTAAATATTTCCATGAATCTTTCAACTTATCTTCATCCCTAACATCTTTGTTTTCTCCTCATATCTGAATCTTACGTAGAATTCTATGCTTGGTTTACATCATTACAAAGCCATCATACAATTTAGACATTATTCATGATTCACAAGTAGGAATTAATCCTTCATACTCCCCCTTAACGAATATTTGTGATCTCAATGTGTAGTCATCATTCTCTGTCTTTTCAACTGGTCCCATTTTCATCTTCTATGATGTTTTCCTTCGATGCTCTTTGTCTTCATCTTCTTTCTTTTGTGATCGTCTTCTTTGGTCTTTTGTCTTCATTTTTTAATCTCATGCACATATTTGGTATTGTTCATTCTTCATACTCAATTTATTCAATATTAATCTTGTACTTGCAAAAAATGAACATCGTGTTTGTTGAAGTCCATATAAAAAAGTTACCATCCACCGAAATACATGGGTAACCAACTACTGTATCCGCTAGTTCTCTAGTCATTTTTTTCTTGTACATGGTTCAACAAAACAATTCTTTAGTCTCAAACATTTTCACTCCACATGCATCATCATCAATTGTCATCCTAGTTTTTATTTGGCTTGCATGTAACCACACTTTGGGTTTTTATGGGTTACCCTCAAGTATTACGATTTTCAAGTGGTTTCAGCTTACCAAAAAACATACATTACATCAAGTGGTTTCGGTTGACCATGAACCTTCCTCTTTCATAAAAAATTGCTTTTGGTTTACCATGAACCATTCAAGATTCAAATTACGGGGGTATACTTGCCTCATTAGCGCTTACATCAACATTGACTTTAGCACATACAATTTCAAATTTTTATTTCAGACTATTCTAGCCCTTAGAAAAACATCATACCAATACCATTTTCTTTCCATCATCAAAAAAATTATTTAAAGAGGACCACTAAACTTCTTAGGGACGTAATTTTTCATGGATTCATTGCTTTTGCATCTCAATTTTAGAACACACGGTAATCCTTTATTCTTGCCTTGATTCTTCACTTCATCATTCATTCATTTGCGTTATTCATTCTTCATTTCCATTTTCCTATGCCATTATCTTTGTTGCTTCATCATTTTCTATCCTTGTCTCTTTTCTTTTCAAAATGCCTTTGCATTTTCTTCTTCTGTTCATGTCCATGAGTTTGCCTTCTACTTCTTCTGTCTTCTTATTTCATCTTGTTCTTGATGCTTTCTTCTTCTTTGATTTTTTCCATTGTTTTCTTCATTCATGGATTCTGCATCTTCTTCTCTCTTCTTCATCTTCTTTTGTGATCATCTTGCATAATTCTTCATTTGAATCCTTCACTACAGTACCTACATAACATTGTTTCTTGTAGGAGGGATGTCTCCATCCAGCAAGACACATATGACCTTGGCTTGGAAAACTTAATTGACGCACCAATATCATGATTTCTTTGACTCTCACTATGAACTTACAAAGGCTTCATTAAAGGACCGAGATATTTGGACTCACATTTGGACTTAACTTTGAATTTACTTTGGCTATCAACATATTTGTCTAAGCTTTGATTATGACACCAAATGTCATTTTTAATAACCAACAACAAATATACATAGACATATATGAAGTAAGGGCCATTAAGAGTTTACACTGAAGAAATCCCTGAAGGGAAAACTCTATTCAATTAAACCATTCCTATGTGTATTTCTATTGTTAATTGGCCCCTTTATATAACAATAGATGACCATAACAACTATGTCATAATTAGATGTTTAGTTCAACTAATGCATAACTATCCATAATAGTTTCTCCTTGAATATTTCCATGAATATCTCAACTAATTTTCATCCCTAACATCTTTTTTTTCTCTTCATCTCTGATTCTGACGTAGACTTTTATGCTTGGTTTACTTCATTACAAAACCATCATACAATTTAGACATTATTCATGGTTCACAAGTAGGAGTTAATATTTCATTTTCGAGGGGGGGAACCTCCTTTTACAATATATCAAATGCACACGATGAGATGATCTCTAAAACTAGGTCTCCTTGGTATGTATAGGAGAAAAATGGTACAATTACAATTAAATGGTCTATTTGATCATTAAAGGGCCTAGCTGACCAATAAGGACAACACTAATATAACGATAGAAATGTAATAACTCAATATCTAGGGCTTAACATGTGCACAACAATTGAATGCAATTATATATGGAAATATTTTTATCCCATGGTTAAAGGCTTGCCTGACTCATCCCTTGACTATCAAAGCAATAGCATGCATGCCATTATTTACACAATTATTGTTGATATTGGCTTGTTGAACAATTTGTTTAAACATTGTTAGGTGCATTCCTGTAGTAAAATGAATACGAGTTCTAAGGGCATATAGTAGGATCTGTGGTGTTTACTATGATTTTTGGCACATAGTATACATAACTACATGCCATGTATGGCATTATTTGAACTATATTGTATGCTTGTAGCATAACACAATTGTATTATATCCCATGTGTGTAGTTGTAAAGGAAGCTCAATGCCTTGTTGATTATGAATAGTTGAATTTCAGGTTGTTCAGGGGCACATGATTGTTGATTACATGTTTGTTATTGCTAGATACAATAACATGTTTTAATGACCATCTAGGTTGATAATTGACGACAATTGAGCTCCCTAGTTATAATGGACATTCATGATGTAGTTTCAAGTAGCTTACCAATAGTATAGTCCCACTTGCCTTCTTTTACTCTTTCCATTTTTTATTTGCACATAACAATGCCACCTACACTTTATATCTCATTTATAACGCGTATATCATTTAATTGTTAGCAATTTTAAGATATGTATTAATTTATTAGCGACTGCTCTATATTGTGTATATTCATTAACATAGGATTTCATTTAAAACTAACTTAGGAAAATATTAGGAGTAGGAAAACACCCTAGCTTAACATTTTAAAGGAAATTAACTATTAATATAAGGTTCATTCCAAAATTCACATGCTCACAATAAGTGAAGGTTTAGTACCCTCAAGGGGGCCGACTCCATTGACTAGCTTAACAACTAATCTAATTTCATAGGTTTAGCAAGTCTAGGGATTAAAAACTAAGTTACCATCCCCATAAATGGCAACCATACTAGGGAATGAATGCTCTTAATCTTGTAAAATTTTATCATTTAGTGTATGTCCAGTTCAAGGCCAATCCCTTGAATTCAAGTCTCTGTCGGAAAATAAATCAGGAAGATGACTTTTCAATCATTTTGAGACGCTCATAATGCATGTGTCGATATTGGTTATCATGATAATGACACATGCATGAGATTGTTTATTAATTCATTAGAAGCAGGACTGCCACCGAGTTTTTTTTACTTACCCGACAAAATCATTTTGACCTAGTTTGAGCTAATATCTTGTTTCAAGTCCACATTTAGTATCATAAAAAACCCTGCAGAATACTTGAGGATTTTTAACACCCTGACTTTTAAGGACGGTGAAACTATCAAGGCTTTTAGCCTCAGATTCATGAAGCTTTTAAACAAAATTCTTAAGACATTTGGCGTACCCAACAAATAGCCCTTGTGCATTATCATAACAACTTACCACCTGTCTATCATCATCAATTGGAAGAGAAGAATGTGGTCTGTCTTGGTACCAATTTGCAAACTTGTTTGGAGTGTAAGGAGTATAACATGAGGATAGGGCTCACTTTCGACGACGCTGGCCCAAAAATCAATATGACTGCAATGTTGCAAATGATGCAGGACATACATAACTGTATGATGTATTTTGAGCATAGGTTTATTATAGATCCTAAACCTACTGTAGTCCCTACCTTCTACCTCTTGACAAGGCCTAATTTAGCTCAACCTGAAGGGTCTTCTAATGGTGTAATTTCTATGGTGTAATGATCCCATGACTTACGAACCCTTTTTGCTCGCTAAAGAACATGTGAAAGATAAGAGAGAAATTCAAACTGTAGTTTTCATTGAGGAAGAAGAGCCAAGTAATGAGGTTTATGTTGCCATAACTAGAAGCCAAGCAGTTTAAGTCGGTTCAGACATAAACCTGTCCAAGCCCCCAATGCAGGAAATTCTAGAATTAACAAAACAAGCCAAAATAACAAAACTGGTCAATTTACAGTCACATAACAACAATTTGCACTTGCTTTCTAGCAATTATCTAGCCATAGGGTACTCACTTGATTATTTCCTGTGACTGTAAGAATATTATTATTCTAAGGGAACCTAGGACAATGCCTTACATAGAGAATGCCTCTGGACTTGAGGTTAGTTATATTGAAATTGGTATTGGCATGTATTCTATCTTCATAGAAGAGGAAAATAATTCCTTTACCTAGAACAATCATGTTTAGGATCAAATCTGGCATTTGCAATTCGATGGAGCTTCTTCAAGTGAAGACAGTGGTGCTGGTGTCATGTTATATTCACCCTCTGGCAAGAAGCCTCATCAATATGCTTTCTGACTGAACTTTTATGCACTGATAATATCGTCGAGTTTGAAGCCCTTTGTCCAGGTCTTGAAAAGGCTTTAGAGCTGAGCTAAAAACACTTAACAGACCAACTAAGAAGATTTGAAAAGGCTTTAGAGCTGAGCTAAAAGCACTTACAGGTCTTTGGTGATTTAGAATTAATGGTTCATATGGTTAACAGACCAACTAAGAAGATTTTCAGAAGGTATATACATGTAGTTGACTAGCTCACTGAAAGTTTTCTCTCATTCAATTTGACTTACATTCGTAGGGAACTGAATGCAGTGGCTAATTAATTAGTTATTTCTACCTCTTGTCCTAGTAGGGAACATTCTGATGTCAAACCTAGCTGTGACACGATTTCACTTTATTTGTCCCTATGTGCTAGATAATGTATTGACAGATATTTTAGAATGACAAAAATCTTTGTTGTTTTCTTGTAGACCAAGGGGATGAAATTCCCGATTCCTCAGGTGTCATTAATTTGAAAAATAATGGTCATGTTAAAGCCTTGGTTCCTCTTGAGAATATGTTTTCAGCTAGTGATTCTCCAAAGATTGTTGGTCATGTTAAAGCCTTGGTTCCTCTTGAGAATATGTTTTCAGCTAGTGATTCTCCAAAGAATGTTGATCAGAACCATGAGTTGCATTTGGCCCAACCATTCTAGTGAATATGGGTTCAGAAGATTCCAAAATCTTATACATAGGATCCTAATATACCAAAGAAGAAAATACCAAGTTCTTAGTTGTCTTTCATGAGTTCAAAGATATTTTTTCCCGGTGTTGTAAAGACCTAAGGGGTTTTGATATTAGTATTATTTATCACTTTATTCCCCTTGAGAAGGGAGCTACACCAGTCAGACAAAGACAAAAACTTGTCAAACCGAACCTAGATGTCGTGATTAGGAAGGAACTTGAAAAGATGCTTGAGGAAAATGTAATTTTTCTTTTTCACTACTCAAAGTGGGTCATCGATTTGGTTCTGGTCCGGAAAAAGAACGATGACATTCGACTTTGTGTAGACTTCAGACTTGAGCTGGAACAGTGTCAATGAAAAATTTCCCCTATATTTTATGGATGTCATTTTATAGAACATTGCTAGCTCAGAGATTATGTCCTTGTTAGATGGTTTTTCCAGCTATAATCAAAGAAAGATCAATCCTACATACCGTTTTAAAACCACCTTTACAACTAGTTGGGACACCTTTGCATATCACTACATGGTTTTTGGGTTAATCAATGCAGGTGCCACCTTTTAGAGAGAGATGCACATTGCTTTGGATGATTTAATTGGTTTTATCATTCAGATTTTCTTGATGATTTGATGGTGCATTCAAAGAAAATGATTCTGTTTTGATCATCTAAGGTAGGTTTTCATTAGATGTAGGAAATTTGGCATCTTTCTCATCCCCAATAATTTTTTTTCGATGTAATTGAAGACAAAATGTCGGGACATATTGTCTTGAAGGACGGTGTAAGCATCGATCTCAAGAGAGTTTCTACTATCCAAAAGTTGCCAACTCCCACCTCTAAGAATTCCATTCAGGATTTTATGGGTAAAACTAACTTTGTCTCTAAGAATTCCATTCAGGATTTTATGGGTAAAACTAACTTTGTCTATAGGCTCGTGCCTAAATTTTCCCAAATAATCAAGCCTATTCATTTGCTATTACGAAAGGATACCACTTTCTGCTGGAATAATGATGCCAAATAAGCCTTTCAAGTTATCAAGAATTCTATCTCCTCAACCCCTATTTTTGCGAAGTCTAATTTTGCAAGAGATTTCCAGATCTATACCAATGATATTAAACAAGCTATTGCAATCATCATGGTGAAAACTTCGAGAGACTTGTAGCATTCATGAGGTAGAGTTCGATTGAAAATGGCTAGAGTTTGACTGAAAATGAAGTCAAATACCCTTTAACTCAAGTACCTTAGTGCTAGTCATTTCCTTAAGAAAATTCAGACATTATGTGCTAGGTAAGCATATAATTATTAAGTTTCTTCTTGTTGTTGTCAAATGCTTGTTGTCTCAAACTTTTCTATAGGGAAAAATGATCAATTGGCTTACACAAATTCATGGATTTGATATGGAAATCATGGTTTCTAATACCCTTAGAGGTATATATATCACTCTCTTCTTGACTGAAAATTATAATGATGAATGTCCTAGTAGCCAAGATGATGATGCATTGCTTATTGTCTTTGTGCTTGAAAGTTCATACCTTGATTATGACGTATTGACTGAACCCTAGTACCGGGACAACCTTTTTTTATCTCCAAAACCAATAATGTCCTCCTCATTTACAAGCCAATGAGAAAAGAAGCCTAAAGTTGGAAAGAAGTAAGGATGTTCTATTGAATAATTGTTTGTTTCACAAGCATGTCGATGGCATGTTGCTTCGATGTGTAGGAAAGTACCAAGAAAATCCTATACTATGGTAGTTTCATGATGGTGTTCGCCTACAATTCCATATTGGTGGACATTTCATTGCTAAGGACATTGTGCATAAAATTGTGCGATGTGGATTCTACTAGCCTACCTTGTTCCATGACTCTTACACATTTGTGAGGTCTTGCGATTGTTTCCTGTGATCATGTGGTAAGAAAACGTTTTTGACCACCACTTGTTTTCCCTTTGCCAAATGGGGACTTGATTTCATGGGACCTATTTACCCATCCTCATCTGTTGGTCACATCTTTATTTTGACTACCACTAATTACTTCATGAGATGGCTTGAAGTCATCCCATTGAAGACTTCCAAGGAGGAATAAGTGGTATCCTTTATGCAAGAACATATCTTATCACGCTTCAGTTTACCCCTTTAAATACTTAGTGATAGTGACAATGATTTTTCAATTGGAGAAGTTTTGAGTCTTTGCTAGCATTATGTTGTAATCTGCTCAAATTCCTTACCCTATTACCCCCAAGGAAATGGGCTAGCCAAATCTACCGATAAGAATTTGATTAATATTATTATGTGAATTATTGGTGATAATCCTCGTGAATGGAATTTACAGTTGATGAATGCTATTTAGGTTGATAGAATGACAACCAAGATTAGTACCAGTGAAACACCTTTTAGTTTTGTTTATAGGCAAGAGGCAATTATTTCTGCTAGATTAGAAATTGCTACCTACCACCAATCCTTCTAGATTGAGGAATTGGATGATAGTCCAATGGCTTAGAGATTAAATACATTAATAACCTTGTAAGAGCAGTGTATATTTGTAGCTCAAAATATAGAAATGAGATGGGGCATTGCCAAGAAGGATCATAATAAGAAGGAAAAAGTTAGAACTTTTCGAGTTGGTCAAAGAGTCTTGTTGTGGGATTCTTCCAATAAAGATAAGGGCAAGCATACAAAGTTTGAAAAGTTGTGGCTAGGTCCTTTTAGCGTTTCTTATAACTTGGGAAACAATACTTTTTTATTGAAGGATATCCAAGAAAGATTGTTCTCACATATCACATATGGTGAATGGGTCTGCCTTGAAGCCCTATTGCTTTTCTTAGCTAGATAACAA